>CAIGQQ010015131.1:5139512-5186029 GCA_903798035.1 Danio albolineatus
TGTGTGTGTGTGTGTGTGTGTGTGTGTGTGTGTGTGTGTGTGTGTGTGTACTATATCACACACACACACTATTTATATACAGTTGGAGTCAGAATTATAAGCCCCCTGTTTATTTTTTTTCCCAATTTCTGTTTAACGGAGATGTTTTCTCAGCACATTTCTAAGCATAATAGTTTTAATAACTCATCTCTAATAACTGATTTATTTTATCTTTGCCACCATGACAGTAAATAATATTTTACTAGATATTTTCAAGGCACTTCTATACAGCTTAAAGTGACATTTAAAGGCTTAACTAGGTTAATTAGGTTAACTAGGCAGGTTAGGGTAATTAGGCAAGTTATTGTATAATGCTGGTTTGTTCTGTAGACTATTAAAAAATAGCTTAAAGGGGCTAATAATTGACCATAAAAAGGTCTTTAAAAAATCAAGAACTGCCTTTATTCTAGCCGAAATAAAACAAATAAGACTTTCTCCAGAAGAAAAAAATATTATCAGACATACTGTGGAAAATTTCCTTGCTCTGTTAAACATCATTTGGGAAATATTTAAAAAAGACAAAAAATTCAAACGGTGGCTAATAATTCTGACTTCAACTGTATATATAAACTTACATTTTAAATAATAACTGGTATCGCTATCGGTATCCTAAATATTTTAACAAAAAGTATCGGTATCGTATCGCATTAAAATGTTGTGGTATCGCTTCTAAAGGAGGAGACGAAACCACGGAGTCAAAGCAAATAAAACATAATTTTTCTCCACCACAAACACTTAATACTCAGACAAAATTAAACAAAATAATATCTAGATATATTGTTATATTGTTATCTAATATAATATGTTTTATATTAATTTTATAAACACAATAGTTACTTTCCCTGGTAATTAGTTACTTTTATAATTATGTCACTCAGTTACTATTTGTGAGAAGTAACTAGTAACTATAACTAATTACTCTTTTAAAGGAACATGCCCAACACTGCTCGTAACGCAAGATTGCAATGTATCAGGTTTAAAAGTAGTTTTCCACATTACTGGTCATATCTGTGCTGTATCACGAATAAAACCAATCAGCATCAAGCAATGAAACTTGCTAACTGCATTCTAAGAATTTAGGTACAATAAGTTGTCCTGTGTTATAAATGAATCATGACTAAATTGCTTGCAAACCTTTTATCCATGGATTATTAACAATACAGCAACCTAATTGCTTTTGGAAAATTATAAACATACAATATAAAGATAAAAGCCAAACCTATATGCAATAATATGCTAATGTCTTTGAAGCAAATCAGTTTAAGATCTGAAGTCCACTAAGTGCACATTCAATAAAATTTTCACATCCACTTATGCTGAGAGACAGTGTTCTGTTACACAAGTACAGTCACATCGAGGACGCGCGTGCTCTATCATGTGCCAGACGAGATATCAACCGTAATCCACTTTCTTTTCAGTTAATGACTCACTAAATAGTGACCCATGACATCAAGCCATTTTTCTTGCTTCTTATCTTTTCTATCTTACTCCAGGAAAGACAAGTCATCCTTAATTAAATGAAATGTCAAGTGCGGTCAGATCCCCACTGTTTTTTTTTTTAATACAATCATGTCCTCCCAGACAGATTCTACTGAGAAGGAGGATGAAAAATCATTTAAAGGAGACTTATTATGTCCTTTTTTACAACATGTAAAATAAGCCTGTAATGTCCCTAGAGTGTGTAAGTGACGTTTCACTTCAAAATACCCCACAGATAATGTTTCATAACTCTTTGAAACTGCCCCTTTTAAGCTTTGATCTTGAATGTGCCCTTTTGGAAAATGTCACTTTAAATTCAAATGAGATTGTGCTGTTTCTAAAAGAGGGCGAAGCTACAAATGCCTATGGCTGTTTCTCAATACCTAGTACTGTCAAGGTTTCGGGTAGGGGAAAAGTATGAGGACTCAATTGCAGAACAAATAATATGGGTTTATTAATAAAAAAATAAAACAAAATAGCAAAACAAACAACCCCGAGGGGGAATTTTTTTTTTATAAAAAGTTGACTTAATAAAACAAACTTGACTGGGCTGGCAGGGAAAAAGCAGGGCTGGACAGGGCTGGACAAGACATGACCGGAGAATAAGCGACAACGAACTGGCAAAGGACAGCAGACATGAGGAGAATATAAAGCAGACATAATTAACAAACAAACAGGTGAACACGATCAACTAATAATGGGTTAACAAGGGGGGTGGGGCTACACAATAGACGGGAGAGCACATGACAAAAGAAAACACCACAAGCCATGCGCTCACATAAAACTGGACAAGAACACGCAGCCAATGAGAGAACTCATTAACCGCGTGCTCAAAACAGACAACGGAAACATGCGGCCACTTTGTAAACACAGGGCCACATGCTTAGACAAACGCAAGACACAAGCACACGATAAAATGAAAACATATTACCGTGCGCTCACACACGCAGCGTGCACGTTTCATCCCAGCGCCACCCGAAACCAACTAGACTTAGACGCTGGGAATGAAACACGCTGCCAAAATACGAACACAAACACCAGGACGAGAGCGCTCAATCGCGAACAAGCCCAGACCCCACAGGCCCGCATCAAGTGGGAGCGTGCACGGTCCAAGCGTGCCCACAATTGGCACTCATACAGAGACACAATGACAAGACACAGGACTAGACAGAGCTAGTGTCCAGACTCTGCCACCAAAACAAGAATTAACAAGACAGGAATGGCAGAACCCTGAGAAGTACGCCAAGTTATACCTAGGACGTGTGGACACAAGTCGGGAACTTCTTTAAATAAAACGGCAGTGTGCTTTATAACACCATGGATTCATCGGTTTCACTGTACATTACCAATAAAATAAATTAATTATATAAAGCAGAGCCCAGTAATTAATATTATATTAACATTATAAATCAATATGTTTGATTTAAGAAAATGTAAACATAAATCCCTATAAATGTTAAGTAAAATAAAAATATATATGTGACATATATAAAATTGGCCATTTTCCTATATTGTGAGATATGAGCTATACAAAGTGAGATATGAGCTATATAACAGACATATCTTAGTATATAGCCAGTATATGCACCTCAAACTTGCCTATATGTGGCTTATATACGCATACATGCAGGGTATACAACCTCATATAGGTTCTTTCCATGTGGGAATACTCATGTCTTTGGTTATCAGATTTAATAAACTGCAACGGTAATTACAGTATATAAGTATAAAGTACAGGATGTAATAAAAGGAAATAAATATAACGTTAAACAATTAGGTAAACAAAGACAAACATCATACAACACGGTAACGTCTGCATAATTAAATTATAAAACGTAAGACTGCCAATACACCTGGGAACAACTTTTTGTTATGTCGAGATCACGAGAAAACGAGTTGTTATGTTGAGATCACGAAAAAACGAGTTGTTATGTCGAGATCACGACAAAACGAGTTGTTATGTCGAGATCACGAGATTATTAAGTCGTGATCACGATATAACAAGAGAGAAAAAATATTTTAATGCATGGCCTCTTAGGACTTTCGTAACTAATGCATACAATTGCACTCAATCTACTTCGGCCATTATAATGTTGTTTGCACATAAGCCAACTGCACTAGGCACTTTTTGCATAATAAGCACAATTTTAAACAACTACTATACACTGCTTACATCTGTTTACATTACTCCATAATCAGTTTTACATTTTGTTTACATTCATAGATATTTATACATTTCATAGTTATACTTCTGTCACTTTTGTGTATATGTGTATATATGTGTATGACGTGTGTGATGTGTATATTATGTGTATGACTTCACTGTGGATGGCAAGTTAAGAATTTCATTGTACAGGGTAACTTGTTTCCCTACTGTGCACATGACAATAAACAAATTGAATTGAATGGAATGGAATGGAATGGAATGGAATGGAATGAAATTGAATTGAATTGAATTGAATTGAATTGAATTCTATTGAATGGAATGGAAAGGAATGGAATGGAGTGGAATGGAATGGAATGGAATGGAATGGAGTGGAGTGGAGTGGAATGGAATGGAATGGAATGGAGTGGAATGGAATGGAATGGAATGGAATATAATTGAACTGAACTGAACTGAACTGAACTGAACTGAATTGAATTGAATTGAGTTGAATATATGACTGTCAACATCTCAAAAAATGTTTTTTGGTGTTTTGTGTCCAGTGATGGAAAGTAAAAGCTACACAACTATGAGGTTTAGTAGCCAACTCAGATGTGTGTGTTCAGTTTATATCTCAGTGCCATACATGCTTTGAGATATTTAATTGGTCTGCCACGCAGCAGAGAGAAGGGCAGGTTTTGAATTCTGCAGCGATTCATTCACATGCGCGCGTGTCTATAGCGAGTGCCAAGCGGAGATGTCTCATTAGCTATGTAAATTACTTTCTGGAGTTGTCTCTGTGTTCCTCTCTTTTAAAACTTGCTTATCGCCTCTCACACGCATCAGGATGGTTGTGATTGATTGCTTCAGCCTGGATTTCAAGGACTCTCGTTGCAGGTGTGAGGACTGGCGCGGCTAGCTGACCCCCAGCGGCCATTGATTAATGCTGTGTGACTGAGATTTGTACACGGGCTTGAAAAGACCAGGGGGGAATGTGCGAATTGTATGCACTGATATTGCTGTTTTTTTGTTTGCATTGTTGTTGCACCTTATTTGTTCTCATCAAAGTAAAACAAAGGTAGCAATGGCAATAAGCACAAAACACAAACACACACAGACACACACACAAAACAAGAAACTTAGAAGGATTAGCCATTTCCAAAGATTTGAAATATTTGGAATACACGCCTTAGCTGACATTTTTGCTAAACATATAATATGTTGCTCTGAGTACATTTCATTGCACAATTCAGATGACAAATCCACTAGAGGGCGTTGTCTACATTTTTGTTAATCTTACTTGGAGAATATGTTGTTATACATGTCAGATACTGTACATGTCCTTTTTGTACACATCCACAAGAAGATGGGCCTAGTCGTACAGATGACCTATGTAGCACACTACTCGGCTAAACCCAACCAACACTGGTAGACTTTGCTGCAATTTTACTGCAAAAACGGCCAGTAAAATACCACATGCATTCTTTACAGTTCACTACTGTAATACGCACTGCATTTTGAGTCATTTAAAAACTTTTACAGTAACTTACTGCATATTACGGCTGTTTCACACCGCAAGTTGAGCGTGAGCTCATCGGAAGCTGCGGCATAGATCAATCTATCTCTGTCTGTTCTATCTAGTTACCTATCTATCCGTAAATACACTTTTTTTTTTTTTTACTTTTTATCTGCACCAAGGCCCGCTGCAACTTCCTCCTATGCTGTTTCCTTAACCTGCAAGTCTTTATTTTACAAATTATACAGATCCTAAAGTATGCTTCTCACGCTCTGAGGAATGTCATTCATGTCTTTTAAGGTGCACTCGGTCAGAAGACAATCGCTTGTCATAATATGTAATTTTGTTTTTGATTGCCAGCATAATGTAGGCCGATAGTTATAATAATATTCATGCAATATAGATATAATGATATTTATGCATGATCAAACTAGTGTGCAACTTATGTGGAACTAAAACTAAATTGTTTTAAATTTGGTTTTGTAGTTCAAGCCCAAATAAATATTTGTTGCTGTTTTTAATCGTTTAAGTTCGTTTGATTGAACACATAAAAATCAGTAGATATTTTCAATGCATTTATTGGGTAAAATTGCTACTTTTTAAGAAAAGAAAGAGAAAACTCATCCGGAGTTTGTTGTCTTCCATTCGTGACACATTAAGTAACCCGTGTTCTGAAATGATACCTCACGGCAAACATGAACAATCTGTAATGTTAATTTTGCTCACATCATGCCTTAATAATTAAACCAGAACAAAGCTATTTTGAGATTTCCCTGCGGTGGTTTGATGTTGTTGAGCTCATTGCGTCATCAGATTCAATGTTAGTCAAATATTTTTCTTCCCACTTTATATAAGGTGGCCTAAACTACTGTGTAGTTGCTTGAAAATATAAATAAAATGTGCTTACTGTGTTCACAACGTATTGCAGAACACTTCTGGTGCTCTTGAGGTGGGATATGGGCAACCCAGGCTCATTCTGATTATGTACCCCATATACATTTCTGGAGAGAGCAAAATATGTCCCAGGAGCTACATTTTTATACAGTTTTTGCGAATCTACCAGAGGCAGCTGTTTATGCTTTTTAAGATCTCAAATGTCTCTCGTAAGTGTCATTCGCACCTGTTCTTCTCACGTAAATCCACCAGAGGCCACTGTTGACCAACTCACTCACAGACTGTCCAATCGACTGGTCCCCCAATCCTCCCCCTTCCCAAAACCCAACCAATAGTATTTTGAAAAGCACCTATTGAACCGCCCACCACCTTTCCTAATCTTAACCATGTTTTGAAAAGCAATCCAGAAAAAGAAAAGCCACCTGGTTTTTACCACGCTTTCAGATTGTCCCACTTTATCATTCTCACTCTGCCATTTGCTTGTGTATTTTATTTTTTGGCTTCTGCTTTTGTCTTACCTGCTTTCTGGAACTGTTTTTCACTGGACTCGAACCCCATCGTCGCGGTCAACCCTGCTCTGCATTTCAAGTCCGCCGACATACGTGTCGAGCTATCGGACATACTGGTAACATCGGGAAAGCCGTCCACATGAAGGTAAATGGTCATCTGGTTAGCGAGAAAAGGAACGGCATCATACCACCCCATAGCGTTCGTTGAACGACGAAATGCAGCCATACATAGCTCTGACTACATAATATACGATCTCCAGAAACGTATATAGGGCTACGCTTGGATTCGGGTATGATTAGGGACATGCTTTGTGGTACGGGTAGGTTTAGGGGTCGGTCATGGTCTAAGAGATGGCCAATCAATTAAAGATGTAACTACATGCAGGTATTTAATCAGTCATAAGAACAAGGTAAAAACATGTATTTACACTATAAGTACGCTGTAACAAATGATTGATTTCAGTGTAAATATATTAGTTAAGGCCACCTAATAAAGTGGGACCATATTTCAATGTTAGTTTGGCGTTTCAGACCAATAGATTGTGATTGATTTCAGCACACAAAAAATATAAATCAAATCTGGCCACAAAATACAACTATTGTGAATAGCAGGCTACAACAACAAACCATTTCCTTTTTAGTAATCCTAAGGAGTGGTTACAACATAAACAAGCATAGGCTTAGAGGGGTATGTCAGCTAACCACAGAGCTTAATTTGTGCCGGAACACGCCGGATCCGGAACCTCTGAAATCTGATCTGGCACCTCATTTTTCCGATCCCCCTCATTAACTGCCCTCCTCCCCAGTCTGCAGTTCACTTTCACTTTCTTCAGTGACTCCCCAAGCCTCTTCACTTTCGTCCGTGACACCCACACCCCGCCGCACCGCTCTTCACTTTCGTCTGCGACACCTCTCCATCCTCTGCTAACATGCCGGATCCGTTACCCCGATCTGTTCCGGGACCTCGCAATTCACAAATTACACACTGGCTAAAGCTACACCAGAACGATTGGCCCTAACTAGACTGAATAAAATCCGACCAGTGAAACACCTCGCAGTATAAAGCAGAACAACTTTTTAATGAGTTTGCCCCAAGAAAGTCAAGCTGGAAAGTCATTGGGTTATTTTTACTAAAACAGGGTGTAGGAGGAAGCTAGTTTCGAGAAGCAATCCAGTCCACTGCGCAAAGGCCAAAGTGATTTAGATGGCAGAACTTCTAAGCTATTCTCCCCACCGCAGCTCTCAGGACATTACACACTCAAGCCAATAACAGGTTTGAAGGGGATGTGGACAAAGGCTGCTACTCTGTCTGACCCCATTGACCCACCAAATGAAAAAATAATAGAACTGGGGACATTTTATGTATTTCATAAAGCCTGCAGGGACTGTGTCGTTAAATATCCTCCTGGGGCTCTAATGGATAATAGGGAGCTCTCCTGAA
This sequence comes from Danio albolineatus, assembly GCA_903798035.1. Lineage (NCBI taxonomy): Eukaryota > Metazoa > Chordata > Actinopteri > Cypriniformes > Danionidae > Danio > Danio albolineatus. The sequence goes on from CAIGQQ010015131.1 coordinate 5,147,534, forward strand.
ACCCTGTATTCTCTCATAATATGAATATTGCAGTACATGAAAACGGCTTTTGAAAATGCCGGTGTATTAAATAAGAACTGTTGGCTGTTTTATGAATCATTCCATACTAGGATGCAGACAGGTGTAGCTGTAGTTTATATTTCCTTGGGCTACCATTTTGTTTGACAGGGGTGCGTTTAGAGCTAAGGAGTACTTTTGATTTTGTTTCCTCTTTGCCGGGCTGCCGGCCTTGGAGAGTACAGGCTGGGTAGCAGTGGGATGTGGGTTTGCTAAAAAGAACTGCTGTCTCCTGCAATATATTTTGAGTGACAGGGATCTTGTTTCACTGTTTTTTATTCTCATACTTCCTGTGTCTAGATTACGGGATTTTACAGGTTTTGAGACCAGGTTCTTTTACTGTAGGCTAACATGCTGTGTGTGTGTACCTGAAATATGTTGGTCCATGCTTTAGCATAATAGTATCTACCTGACAGGGTCCTTTTGCAGTATTCACTGCCCCTGGTTTGTCTAACACTGGATTTCAGTGTTACTTGAAACATTCATTAATTAGGAATGCCTTGCAAAATCATCAGTAAACTGATGAGTAAATTGGTATGTAAATTAGTGTGAATCCTGTGAACTGAAAATCGCTGCAAACTTATTATTGGTGTACCCGATTCTTTTCAATGTGCCTTTTGTCCCCCTTCAGGAATCCCTGCCACCATTTTGAAGTTTGTTCAGCTTCATGAGAAGACAAAGAGATTTATAGGTATACACCCTCAGCCTCTTGATTTTGGAAGAGGAACTGAGTCTTATCAGGCCATGTACATGGGTTTTTATAAAAAAAAAAAATGTATCTGTCCATGCAAAAATGCAAAAAGCATACTATGGTTCAGTCTAAATATAATCAGAAGCCTGAAAAAAAGAGATAACAGTCAATCTGATGTCAAAAAAAGGAGAAAATAGTGTGTATGCTGCCATCTTGAAGAAAAACTGGCCACGTAACAACACTGTAACCAGAGTTTCTGAAAATCAGATACATCTGATACTGTATTTGCATGTACAAAAAAGTTTAAACTATTAAAGAGGCACTTTTAGTCACACACTCGCAAACTACCGTTCCCTTGTGGGGCACTCAACCTGCTGTCTGTTGATGGGGACTCTATATTGCTCAGTGAGTGCCGTCTTTCAGATGAGACCGAGATCCTTATTATCTGTGGTTGTCTAAAATCCCAAGATGTCCTTCGAAAAAGAGTAGGGGTTTAACCCCGGCATTCTGGCCAAATTTGCCCACTGGCCTACTGTATGTCCATCATGGCCTCCTAACAATCCCCATATCATTATTGGCTTTATCTCTGTCTCCTCTTTACCAATCAGCTGGTGTGCGGTGTGCGGTCTGGCCCAATATGGCTGCCGTCGAGTCATCCTAGTGGAGTCATACTCTCCCCAATAATGTGTAAAGCGATTTGAGTGTCCAGAAAAGCAGTATATAAATTACTGTTATTATTATTATTATTACTTTATTATTATTATAGTTATTATTATTTCCTTGTTTCCTTGGAGAAATCCCTGCCACCATTTTAAAGTATGTTTCACTTAATCAAGAGAATGTGGGAAGCTTACATGAGTGTATAACCTCAATCTCTCGATTTTGGGAGCGAGTCAGCTTCATATGTTCACTCTAGGACATATGTCCCAAAATGCAATGTGATTTTGACATCACAACACTGTAGTTTTTACTTTAATTGCCATTCCATTTAAACCTATTCAGATGCTCCACAGGTAGTGGACACTTGTGTGACAATTAATGATGTGCATCTGAGGGAATGAGACGGAAGGAAGTTAGCATGTGAAGGGCATAAAAAAATTGAACTTACGGATGTTTTCAGACACCACTACAAAAGGCTGATCCCTCAAACAGGGCACTTTTTATGGGAATTAGTTCATCTCCAATCCTAATTATGCACAAATGATAAGGTAATCATGGTCTTAAGACTCAATAGAAACTTCAAGGAAAGTGTATTGAGTTAACACGAGCTACAATCTGAGTACAATTGGTCCTCCATTTTGTAGATCATGCTTATAATTAACCAACAAATGAATAACTAAAGCCTCTTATTATTTGTTATTATTTTCACATACATGTACTTGTAGAGTACACAGTGACCACTGCACCGTAACGAATTGCCAATGTGGATGATGGATGAATGGAAAAGAAAGGGTGAAATGCCAGGCACCAGGCATATGATAAGATGCCATCCATCCAGTTCCAGCAGTGATCCATCAGGGAGAAAGGCTCTACGGAAGAGTGACCCAGGTAAACAGAAGAAATCCTCCAATGTGGTGTTAGGAGAAAGAATGGATTATTTGATGTGATGTGTGTGTGTGTGTGTGTTTTCAGCCTGATAATGCATCTTCAAGGTCACCTACATCAATTTCATTTTACCGATGTAATGTGGTGTGAGCTTTCAATTTTTCAAGTAAAATATGGATAGTCCCTTGGGATGCTATTTTTATGAACAATAAATAGAATATAGAAGAAGCATACAGTAATTGGGCAAAATACCCTCAAAGGCACTTCCTTCCCCCTTCAAAAACAAGGACTAACAACCTTATCTGCTCAAAAGTTGGAACTTGAAACTCAATACCGCTATCATACACAATATGCACACTAACACTGACAGGCATGGACATATTACCTTAACATATACCTTAGCATTTTGACTGGTAGATTATTTAACTATGCCAATGCCTTGACCTTAAACTCTAAAGGCCTTCTTACATTATTTGAATGTGCTGAAAATGTTTGAAGTGTAGACCTGTCATAACGGGAACACGGCAATCTCTAACAAATTGTGAATACAGGTTGCTGACTGTTCAAAGATTGCCTGTGTTCCTGGGATAATAGGCCACCCTGATTTGGGTTTACTCCATCTTAGTTAAATCTTCTCGATTTCTCTGACGATGATCCATGTTGAATGAATATTATTGCAAGTATAGATGAATAGATAATTAATTAAGCTCAGGTGCCCAACTCTTTTTAACCACATTCATTGGCGCAAGGGAAATTAGCTGATTGAGTCCAAAGTAAGTGTCACCACTTCAAATCTCTGGACGTACTCTGGCCAGGAGCAGATGGCGCTGAATGATGCATTTTGTTGGAACAGTAAATATTGACAGGTGTGCTGGATGCCTTCTTCAGCTCTCTGTGGGCAGTCGAAAGAGGGCATACTAATTGGCAACCTCCACTGTGAGCCCAGACATTGGCAGCTGCCTGACAGATTCATGCCGACTGTGCTGGGCGAGCATGTACTGCACTTGACCTCCGTGTTCGCTCTTGCCAACAATTGCTCCAAAGACAATGCGAATGCTTGGACAAGAAGTCATTTTGAACAGCTCTGACATCAATTGCGGCCCTGAACTCTTCGGTGAATTGAAATCGATTGCCTTACCTGGGTCTGTTTGACTTTTTAAAAGCGCAACTTCAGCCGCTGTGCACTGGGAAAATAAGTCATGACTTCTATGATAGGCACACAAGTTCTGTGGAGTATAGTCCTGTTCATGCTGCATGTACTGGAACTTCTAAGGTTTGACCTTAATAGAAAGGTTTAAACAGATGTTTTGATGATTTTACATAAACACTTTAATTGCAATTGTACTAAACAATGTATTTGTGCTTGGTGCTAACCACTTCAGTATTTAATCCCTTCTTAGTCATGAAAGCATGTATTAATGATCTTACATGAATAATTCAATTGTGAATGTACTAGACAACGTATCTGTACTTGATGCATTGTGTACTTAGTCTTTAAATCCCACTGAGTCATGAAAAGTATCGGTATGCAACTGATTTTTTCCAAACATAATCTGTCATAGTCAGAAGTTTAGCTGTGGCTTTTGAGGATGTAGCACAGTCGGCAGTGCATACATTGCAAACGAACATACTGTATGATGTAAGCCTGAGAATTCCATCTAAAAGAGAACAGAAAAGAAGCTCTTTAAATCTTTCAGGGACAGTCTCCACATCCCTTAAAAGTACACAAGGACATACTTCCTTGCAAACTCACTTAGAAAAGGCGCTGTCTTAGTAAGGACACCCATGTGTTAAGGAAAAGCACTCACAAGTGTCAAACCCGGGATTCAAGAAGCTCTCTTTAAGTCTCAGTCAAACACCTTCAAGTCCCCCATGTCTCATTTCCAGACCCCCTTCAGCAGTCGACCCAGCTCTGGCATTCTTCCACCAGATAGATGACTTTATAGCCAACTTACATGCCTGTTTGATCAAGCAGGCGACACATAAATGTCAGCCCATGCAGATGGAGAAGTGAAGCGGCAGTAAATCCCAACAAATCCGTCATAACCTTGACTGGAAGCAGGAAGGGAATACGGGGTGGGGGGGGGAAGAGGAGAAAGGGCAAAGAAATCACGGCAAACAAGAAAGTCCTTACACAGGCTTACCTAAATGAAGCGGATGTAAATCATCCCCAAATGTAGTGCAGGCTCCCCACAGATGCACTCCATCATCAACTCCACATTCATTATTTAGCAGCATAAAAGCTAATGAAGGAGCCATAGGAGCAGATCTACAGGGCCGGGCATGTGTATGCTCAAAGTCTCAAACGCAGTGTGGAATACAGTAGGGTTTGGTATTATTAAGTTTCATGGAAAATGCTAATTTACAGTACATTCCAAGCTACTTGTTGTCAATCTTTTATGGGAACTTCATACAGTTAATTGAATTTGCAGTTCATTGTGTGGGCATTCTGCATTTCACCTCAATTCCTGAATTTGTAAGCAAGAACATTTAAAAAGATTGGTATTTTGACAATCAATTAATATAACTTATATGATAATATATAACACCAAATGCTAAATCTTGGCTTGAAAGCCTTGATCATGTTTTAAGAATCCCATGCATTCAAAGGTTTAGGCCTTACAGACAAAGACTATAGAATACAAAAGACATGTCACTCATATGTCTTTGAATTGGGAAAAGTAAGGTCAATATGGTGAATGAAGCCCCGCCTTCTAGTACAGGAGCTAGTCGTCGAACGATATAGACCAGGGATCACCAAACTTGTTCCTGGAGGTCTGGTGTCCTACAGATTTTAGCTCCAACCCTAATCAAACACACCTGAACAAGTTAATCAAGCTCTCACTAGGTATACTTGAAACATCCAGGCAGGTGCTTTGAGGCAAGTTGGAGCTAAACCCTGCAGGGACAGCGGACCTCCAGGACCGAGATTGGTGATCCCTGATATAGACTGATGATTCTGCGGGTTTTTCCCATTCAATTAGAATGCCTGAGCATACTGCCCTAAAGGCGTTTCAAAGATAGATGCTGAGTGAAATGACTTGCCTCAAAGGGACTTTGTTACAGATAAAGTTTGAACAGATAAATTCAGCAGAGGCTTTGCAAATTAAGTTTCAATCAGTGTAACAGCCTGTCCGATCAACATGAGGCCCAAAATTTGCCCGTACTCAACTCATTTTCCTTCGGCTTAGTTCCTTATTTGTCAGGGGTCACCACAGCGGAATGAAACGCCATGTTTTACACATATGTTTTACGCAGTGTATGACCTTCCATCTGCAACTCAGTAACACCCATACACTCTCACATTCCCACGCACAATCATAGACTACAGCCAATGTAGTTCATGCAACTCACCTATAGCACATGTTTTTGGACTGCTGGGAAAACCAAAGCACCCAGAGGAAACCCACGTGAACACAGGGAGAACATGCAAACTCCACACAGAAATGCCAACTGACTCAGCCAGGACTTGAACCAGCAACTTTCTGCTAACCACTGAGCCACCATGCTGCCCTTAGTAGGCACTAAATTTAGCCTTTTTTTCAACAGACTCCTCTTCAAACTGATTTAAAATGTGACCAAGGTGAAGAATGGGACTGAAAAGAGGTTGACTATCTTTATGGACTAGAGTGCTGACTATCTTTATGTTTTTCTGAATGTTTTGTAGCTATTTGGTGGGACAATGCAATAAATTTCCCTGACTCATTGCATTAATCATACTCTATGGGAGAACATGTATGCACAGGACTCTTGCTACTCACTTTTGATTTTGTGCATCGGTGCATTATGAAATGTGTTGCATCACAATAAAATGACTGGCCAAGCATGTAAGACCGTGTTCATGTGTCCAGGGGCTCCATTAAGGGAAAGAATACTAGGATGTTCCGCCACTCTGCAATATCAACATGATTCCTGCCAAGAGGGACCCACCAAAACATTATTATTTAAAGGGGCCAAATTAACATACTTCCCAGAAAGGCAGGAATCATAGTAGCACTTCTGACTGTGTCTTATGTAAGATCAAGTCACCTTTATAGTTCTTTATACAATACAGACTGTCACTGTCTTAAGGGTCATGAAGCCCCGACTCATAAATTTGATCAAGAAAAGCAAAGTTGAAGCATGTCACAAGAATTGAGGTAAACATGTTAATGGCTATTTACTGCAAGGAATGAAGAGCAGGGGTTGCTTTAGTGATGTGGGGGTTCTAAACAATTCCAGTCCAATAGTCGTACACTCAGCCTTCTTTTCAATATTTTATGATAATGAAATATCTACATCGGGGTGGTACAGTGGCACAGTGGTTAGCACCGTCATCTCATAGCAAAAGGTCGCTGGTTGGAGTACCGGTTGGGCCAGTTGGCATTTCTGTGTGGAGTTTGCATGTTCTTCCTTACCATGTTTTCCTGTGCTGTTTGATCTTAGCTTTGTTTCATCGTTTGCCGCCTGTACCGACCAGTCGCCTGTTTATTGACCACGATTCTGGATTATCTGTATGTATCTGTTTACCCCTGTTTTGACCGTTGCCTACCTGACTAATATTTTAAATAAACTACAAGTGGATCCTCAACCCCCGTTGTCAGCGTCCCTCAGTTACAGTTACACTACTTGTTATTCTGACTTGTACAGTCTCGCAAATTAATTCAGAGGTTCTAAGTACTAGCCTTTCATATATATGAAAAACTGTGGGCGGTGACGGTGGTGTAGTGGGTAGAACAATCGCCTCACAGCAAGAAGGTCGCTGGTTTGAGCCCCGACTGGGTCAGTTGGCATTTCTGTGTGGAGTTTGAATGTTCTCCCTGTGGTTGCGTTGGTTTCCTCCGGGTGCTGCGGTTACCTCACAAGTCCAAAGACATGCGGTATAGGTGAATTGATGTGTGAATATTGTGTGAATGAATGTGTCTGGATGTTTCCCATTGATGGGTTGCAGCAGGAAGGGCATCCGCTGCGTAAAACATCTGCTAGATAAGTTGGCGGTTCATTCGGCTGTAGCGACCCCGGATTAATAAAAGGATTTAAAAAAGAAAATGAATGAATGAATGAATGAAAAAACTGTCGGGAACCCTACATGGTCAAAATACAAGGTTGGTCTGCTAAAGTCAAACCTTTGGTCACTCCTTTGGTGCTAATGCCAAACGTCATTTTCAATAGTCCCAGCAGAGAAAATGTTATCTGATTAGACCAACTTCACCGTCTTTCCCACAGACAGAGATAGTTACGGTGTGGAGAAGCCCCAAAGAAGCAATATCATAAAGTAGCACTTCAATATAGTTGTATATCAGCAATGGTGGGATATGTGAATACTGTGTTACTTTTGTGTTGCAGATCAGTGGCCTATTTTGAGGAGGTGCAGGTTCCAGTCATCCTGGACATGTTTCTTTAAGCTCGCCTAAGGGATCTGGATAGAGGACTTGCCTAATCACTGAGGTCTCCATTGAAAGTCAGTCCCATGGGTTCACTTTATTGATGCCATGTCTATCTGTGGTAAGTTTCTAAAATATGTTTCAAGTCCAAAGGTTATCCAAATCAATCAGGAACAACCACAAAACCAACCAAAGGTATGTCAACAAAGATAAAATAAATGATGCGAGAGGAACCTGAAGTTCGTTTGTGCTTCATATTGGATCTGTCCATAGACGGAAATGCTTTATGAACACAGGATTATAACATAAGTCTTGCAAAGCAAACCTCTTATAGCATAGTTAAAGTGTTGACAGTGCACCGATCATGTTGTTTTCCCTACTGTATTACGCACCAGTATAAGCTTTTGCAGAATGGTTTGATTAACGCAAATGGCATCATTGAAAACAATGATACCGTTTAATGTGCCCTTAATGATATTGATTACACAGCTGTTCTCTGCATGGTGATTATCCGTAATGGAGTCATTACTAATGTGCATTATGGACGTTGAGTAATGCTATTTCGAATGGTGAAATCCACATGTTGAAATTCTTACTGTGACGATACAGTGGTTTTAATGAGGATTAAGTGCCGTGTGGGTTGAGCGTGAGCTCCATGGACTCTGCCCATACGCTTTTCTAATTAGAGGCCCAGTGGACTTAACCCTGTCTCATCAGCCCACTCAGAAGAGGGGCTCGATTAATTGGCTCTGCTGGGTTGTCATGGATCTTCATTTCTCCATGCTTTCTTCAACCAATATGAAGTGTGAGAAACGCATTTAGCTTGGGCAAACATTGACCCTTAAGACCTAATGTACTTTAAGAAGTTTTGATTACCTGCACGATCTTCCATGATTGCCTTCATTTTCTCTCCTATGTCTGTTTTGTTTTTCATATGTCACGTTTAGACTCTTAATTTGTGAGTTTGGGTGTCCAAACTCGGTCCTGTAGGGCCGGTGTCCTGCATATTTTAGTTCCAATCCCAATTAAACACCTGAACCAGCTAATCAAGCTCTTTCTAAATATACAAGAAACTTCCAGGGAGGTGTGTTAAAGGAAGTTGGAGCTAAACTATGCAGGACACCGGCCCTCCAGGGTAAAAAGTACATAAAGGTTTTATATAACACAGAGATCAAGGTGCAGTGTTCACATATTCAAATGTGTAACCTCAAATTTAGGGACGACACATGTATTTTTTTATTTTTATTTATGTATATACTGACTGTCTGATATATCTGAAACAAGACAAAAGTGTGAGTGGTTTAAACAACTCATTTAGTTTTAGTATTGCTGTACGTAGAAACTGTACATAGAGAATATTGAAATTGGAAAATACTAAAATACTCTAATAATAAAAGTAAAAAATAAAAGTAAAAGTAAAATAGGGCTAGCAGGGTTAATGTCAGTTCATAGGTACTGTTGCATTGTTAAAAAGGTACAATGATTAAAATAAACAGATAAATAACATAGACTTGATTTTTTTGTAACCTAGTTGATCTGTTTTACTTTAATGTACTTTAGACTTTTGAATGTAAAACTGTAAATTCACATTGTCTATAAAACCTCAAACTCTGCTACTGTACTTATTATGCAAAATAGGCTCTTTCTGAAAACATTCATTTCTGGAGATGACAAATTATGTAGCCAGAGCTACGTATGGCTGCATTTCATCTTTAAAGGGCACCTATTTTACCCCTTTTTCAAGTTTTAATATAAGTCTTTTGTGTCTCCAGAATGTGTCTGTAAAGCTTCGGCTCGAAACACCCATCAGATTATTTATTATACCTTTGTGTATATTGGTAATTTGAGCTGTTTGTAGCTGTTTTGGTGCCTGAGTCTTTAAAGCAAATAAGCTGCTTCTCCCAGCCCACCGTTCCCACGTGCGTGTCAGAGCCAAAGAGATCGCTCACTATTGCTATGATGGGTGTAGCTTCTCCTGCTGCATCACGCATACGCAGCACAGTATCAGTTAAGACTGGAGCAGATCTCCCTTACTACAGTAAGAACTTAACCAATGGTTATTTAATGTATTTGTTGTTGAGTTAATTCAAGCCTTTCTACAACAACGAGGCAAACACAATGTCGTTTTAAAGTTTGCGCGTTTAGCTTTGCACTGTTTTTGCAGGCAAATGCAAAAGGATACTGGATAGGCTGCTGTTTGGACATTATTATGTACAAAATAACCCTGATTTAATCAGTGAACCTGGATTAAAGAGTCTGCTTTTATAATTGTACCGACATGCGGCTGTGGTGAAAAATTATGAAGCGATTTTACTGTCTTTATTACAAACATGCACTGTTTTAGAAACGTTTTAAGCTTGTAAAACTCATTCTTGATGTGCTGCTGAACACAAAGAGCTGAAGAGATTGTTTAATCCCAGCTGCTTTGCGCACATCTTGTCTTGTTGATATGATTATGCGCAATACTACGGAGATATGTTAATATGCGGCTGTCAATTCGGTGGCCAGGAAACTGCACTCCTACATCAAGTTGCGGTTGACCTCAAAATGGGAGGGATTTGGATCCTATTTTAATGTCAGGATATTTTAATATCACTCCAATATGACAGTGGGCACACTGTACCTACACGCAGTTCTGTCTAAACAGCTTGCAAAAGAGGATTTGCATCATTAAAAGAACGCATGGTGGTATGCCGCCGTTCCTTTTAACGCTAACCAGCTGACCGCTTACCACCATATAGACAGCTTTTCCACTGTAACCAGTTTGTCTAGTAGCTCGACATGTGGACTTGAGACGCAGAACAGAATTGACTGCGACAACGGGATTCAGGTCTGGTGAAGAACAGTTCCAAGTAAATTCGCTCAGTATTGTCAATCTGTGCTTTTTAAAACACTATTGGTTGGTTTTAGGGAAGGGGGAGGGTGAGTATATCAGTCAGCTGGTCAGCCAGTAAATCAGTCAGTTGACAGCAGCCTCTAGTGGATTTACGTGAGAACTGCAGGCACGCATGGCACTCGCTAGAGAAATTTGAGATGGCAAAAAGCATACACAGCGGCCTCTGGTGGATTTGAAAAAACAAAAGCTGCAAAAAAAGTAGCTCCTGGGACAGATTTTGCTCTCTCAAGAAATCTATATAGGGGTACGTAATCAGAATGAGCCTGGGTTGTTATTTTGTCCAAGCTCTGCAAATAATTCGAACTGTGAATAGATTCATGTATAGGAGTGTTTTTGTGGAGTTTATTTCTGTATCGTATGCACATTTAATGAATATGTGTACATATTTGAGGCTTGAATGTTATTTTTCAGATAAGCCACAGCATATGTATGGTATTAAACAACAGAAACACAATATTATTTTCTAATTTAAACTCAAATCTTAATTGTATTTAGTGTTTATAATGTTCAAAATCATAATGTTCATGTTCATGATGTTCAAAAAAGTATGATGAGCCTGTTTTTTGTTTTTGTTTCAGTGGTTGTTTTCTTAGAATAACATACCTTAAAATGCTGAGACAGCCTTTTGATAATAGTAGGTAATAGTTAATAATCAATTGTTATGTATCCATACATGCATGTCATCCCCTGAGAATTCCAAAATGAAATACAGAATGAGTTCAGAATTAAGGAGGGATATCCCACATCAAACACTGAAAGACATGCAGTATAAACTCATTTTTCATTTGAGGTTGTGATCTGAAATGATTATATTAGAGACACTTATGAGCACTCTTTCATTCATGGCATGGCTAATAACATTTGCATGGCGGCGCGGTGCCCGATTTTACAGGGGTGTATCAATCAGATGTTTAGCGTGAGGTCAGATAAAGATGTGCCTCTGTGTATGAGGATATGCTCCTGTGCGTTTCTAATGGCTCTCGCTGTGAGTTAAGACTTCTGCTTTCAATATTAATCAGCCTCAGTTATTGCTGGGAATTTACATTATTGATCAAGGGGGTGGCAGGCGGAGACAAATGCAATGAGCCAGTAAAAAAGATAAACATCAGGGCAGCGGCTCCGATCTATCATCTCCTTCTTCTTATAATTTTCCTCTGGGTTTTTATTAGGGACACCAATGAAGCTCTAACAGACATACAATATAAATATAAATTAACTGTAACATTTACAGTTAGTGTGATCCAAATTTCTGCATATTTAATGATTAAATAAATAAATCAGTAGATAAGAGAGTTAAGTGAAGTCACAAAACAACAAAATGTGGTTTTAATGGTGTAAAATGATATATATTGGTGCATTTGAACAAAACAGATTTATTAAACTGATCAATTTATTAAAATGACATTTTAGTCACCAATCATCTTTAGAAATCGAAAGATAATACATTTAAATTCAAGCTAAATATTACAAAGAATACAATTAAAATGGTTTATGTTGCATTTAATTATCTTAACTCTTATTATCTATCTTATTATTTATCTTGGTCTCTTTTTACACTTTTTATTTAATTTTTCCCTAACATGTACATTTGGTTGGTCTTAATTTTTCAATCGTTATTAAATGTTATTTCGTTAGATTACCTGCAGATATGATGACAGTACTGACTAAACTAATGCATATTTACTAATATCATAGTAATACAAATTCTTCAGCAGGATATCTCATACTTCAGCCTCCACATCAAAGTTGCTGAAAGCAAAGAAGGTCAAGGTGCTCCAGGATTGGCCAGCCCTGTCACCAGGTATGAACATTATTGAGCATATATAGGGTGAGATGAAGTCAAGATAATATTTGTTCCTAAAATTTGGATAGGCGACAAGACGTTTGTCAGGTAATGTATATTAATTTCATCAGGTAGTATACTGCCACCTTGGAATTATAAGGTTCTATCTGACATTTTTGCCAAAATTGAGTTATTGACATATTCTTGTTAATTGACAACTTATTTACATTATGGGATGTTTTTTATAAGTTGTTTACATTTTAAAACTTTTAATAAAAAAAAAAAATGTTACACACATACTGTTTGCTATGGAATGCAAAAACTTTGAAGATCGATATCTCAAAATCATTCAGAACACAGATAGAACCTTTTAATTCCAAGGTGAAGATATATACTGTATACTACCTGATGAAATGACAAATGTGGGGGGCATAGCCTAAAAAAGTCTAGAATGGCCACTGATATTACATAATATATATATATATATATATATATATATATATATATATATATATATGAAAAATCAAAATTACTCACTAAAATAAGCTTCAATAACCCTCACCTTTGTTTCAGAATATTATTATTTCTTATTAAATATTAACTGTATTATTATAACTATATATTTTATTGTGTGTGTGTATATGTTAATATATATACTAATATTACCCTCATATAAAGTCACATTTTATTGACAACTAGCTAACTTGCGGGATGTTGCTAAGCTTTGATCAACACAAAGAGGAAAAAAAAAAAACATTTCCATAAACCACACGTTATACCAAGGCTGTGATATCAGATCTTTATTTCACAGCTCAACTTTGCTATTACTCTTTGCTATTAATAAACTATGGGTATATAGCTGTAAGCATTTCTTATATGAGACAATATATCTCATTGCAGTGAAAAGCTGTATCATGATACCAACATGATAGAAAGGAGGGTGAAATGAGTATACTAGACCCCACTGCAACATTTACATGATATTACTTGCCCACTGCACCATAAATATCTAAAGCCTGACGAGGCTCAAATAAAATCATAAGTGTATATATTTATGTCTTACGCTGCGTATGATAATTCATCCTCAAACCAGAAACGAAGTGACACTTATTGCAAGAAGATTAGTTAAAACATTTCAATATACAACATTGTTTAGCATTTGTCTCGCCAAGTGTCTCTCCACACCTCATGTCTGTGCACATCAAAGACCGACAAATCTGCCTTTCTAAAAATCTATAAACCCAGGTCAATTGTGTGGAATAGTAACTTGGTTTCTCAGCAGGCGATCACACATCCGGAGGCAAAATGTATGTCAACCAGGAAAAGCTCACATGTTCCTCACACTACTTGATCTCTCTGATTTGTCTGCGCAGTGAGAGCTGAATGGGTCGGGAAAGCTCGCCTCCGTTCCCTGTCAAAGATGAGTACCTCTAACTGCTCAACATGCTCTGGCTTCTGGCCCCCATCAATTCTTTCAGCTTACAGAGAGACAGAGATGATGAGAGACAGAGAGAGATTAAACGCAACATGAATAGATAGTCTATAAGTTCAGACTGCATCATTTTAGCCCTGATATCCACGGGTCTTGAGAAATCGTAGACAAATGCCTGAAATCACATGCTAATTGGTGCTCGTTCACGAGAGTAACTATTAATCAGTGTGAACTATCAAAGACATGATCTAAGAGAATCAGTTATGAGTCGTCGACACCTGTGAACACCTGTCTCCCTTTTGAACTCTGCCCCCCATTGACTCTTTTGACCCCCACACACACACCCCACTCTCCTCATAACGTATACTCCTCACAATCACTGCACTATTGAACATTTGCACATTTAAAAATTGCACATATTCATTGCACTGATTCATTTATCTGAACTGTACATACCCACATGTACATTTGTAATTATGTTTATCTATCTGCACACTTTTGATTATTAATAAGCAACCTACATTGCACTGATTCATTTATGTGAACTATACTCACTGTACATATACATTTGTAATTATGTACACACCCACTTGTACATATACATTTGTAATTATGTTTATCTGCAATTTTGATTATTAATAAGCAACCTACATTGCACTGATTCATTTATTTGAACTGTACACAACCACTGTACATATACATTTGTAATTGTTTATCTATCTGCACACTTTTGATTATTAATAAGCAACCTACATCGCCCTGATTCATTTATTTGAACTGTACATACCCACTGTACATGTACATTTGTAATTGTTTATCTATCTGCACACTTATTATTAATATCAACCTGTACGTATAATCATTTATTGTAAATCTGGGCTCATAACTAAGTCAACCTGTATATAATGTTCATAGTACATCCATCTGTAAATATCACCATAGTTTTTCTATAACTGCACGTTATAATTTATACCTGTATCTGAACTTGCTGCTATTGCACTTCTGGTTAGACCTAAACTGCATTTCGTTGCTTTGTACTTGTACATGTGTAATGACAATAAAGTTGAATCTAATCTAATCTAATCATTGACAGTGCTTCATATGCTCATATGTTTTATTGATCACTAAGATATGATTGACTTGGATTTAAGTTGCTTCGATTTAAAAACAAAAATGACAAAAATAGCTTAGCTGTAGCTACTGTAAGCTACTTTTGCTAAGTAGCTTTTAGCTTAGCCTGCTACATTTCCAAGAGGGT
Source organism: Danio albolineatus (assembly GCA_903798035.1). Taxonomy (NCBI): domain Eukaryota; kingdom Metazoa; phylum Chordata; class Actinopteri; order Cypriniformes; family Danionidae; genus Danio; species Danio albolineatus. The sequence continues at coordinate 5,162,559 of CAIGQQ010015131.1, forward strand.
AGCTTTTAGTGTAGTTAAGCTACATTTCAAGTAGCTAATAACTTAGCTCATTACATTTTCAAGTAGCTTACCCAACATTGCTAAAGAGTGCATATTGGTACCTGAAATAGTCCGTCTTTTAAATAGTACCACCCCAGTGGTAGCTTGTATACCTTTATTTCAGAGAGTGTGAGATGTAAACTCATTCGACCAAACAGTGGTCATACTGTATATGTGCTTATACTTTTCAACGATATAAAGAAACATCATTTTGAACAGAATCGCAGACACTTGTTTAGTTTTTGTTTTTCTGAAATTTGATTAACCCTGGCTATCCTGGCTGATTTTTAGTTGAAAGGCAAAAAATGCAGACTCATTTTAACAGGGTTCAGTATTAGTTAGAGAAATTTGACCCTTCGTGTCTGCAAATCATTTCCCCTTTACATCTCTTCTCCCTGAAGTTTCTTTGTGGCTCAGTTGCTGGGCAGAGACGAGAAGGATTCAGAAGATCCTAGATTCAGTTCATCAGCTCGAATTCTGCTCTCTGAAAAAGCTTTTAGTCTAATTCATTCCCTCATCTCAACATCATCTCAACTTCAACTTTAATTTCTCAAATTAATGTCCCTCGGCGAAATTACCAGAAACGCATTTAGTGCTGTTCAGTGACCTGGGCAACTCTTTCATTTCTGTCTTTCTCTCTTTCTCTTTCTCTCTCTCTCTGTGGTAGAATTAACAGCTAATTTTGAGCAGTTATTGTATTTCTAAAGTGATCATTTTTAAAAATGTGATTGGATAAACTATGCGTTTTGTTATAAAACATAATAAATCTTATATGTAAATGGGATAAATCATTACTACACTAACTATATTACCTGACAGAATAATTACTTTTAATGACTGTTTTTTTTCTTTAATGTTATTATGTTGTACAGTAAAGAACTCTAACATTACAGTATATCCATTTATTGAACTTGCACTTTAAAAAAACATTGCTACTAAAGATGCACAGATGTATCGACCAACAATCAGTATCGGTCAATATAAGCTTTTTTTTTCGCTATCGATCATCGGCCGATTGTTTAAAAACATCCGATGATCAGTGGCGATATGTCCTGTCAATCAAATTGGCCGGGGAATGTGATGCGCTGTGGGTAAAGATGTCTCTTGTGTGGAATTACTTTGAAGTAGGTCACAATGAAAACAAAACTGCAGTTTGTAAGCTATGCACAGGTAAAATTTCGAGAGGTTGCATATTTTAACACAACTAATTTGATTACGCACCTCAAATGCCGACATGTGAAGTAACATGAAGAGCTCCTCAAAGTCAAAGCGAAGCTAAATGCTAATTGGCAAACAAAGGCTAGCACGACTCCATCTACAATGCAAGTGTTTGACAGCTACCGAAAATTAAAATCTGACAGCTCGAAAGCGTTTGAAATTACGACGACCAGCCGTTCTCTGTAGTGGAAGACACTGGATTTCAGCGACTAGTAAGACACCTTGAGTCTCGCTACACTTTACCAAGTCTGTGTTATTTTATGTGGTAAAATAAATATAATTAAATTGATTATTTCTGGAAAATTTCTGGATGTTTATAAGATGTTTTTTAGCAGAATTTAAGTGCTTGAATAGCCTAATTAAACATATAAAATAATCAAACTTGTTATTTAAAGCCAAATGGCCATATTAGGATGGCATTGATAGATAAACCAGTTGACCGGCCACATTGTAAAACATCTACAAAGTTGTTTTGGTGCCTCAAACACAGTCCGTCATCAAAGTGGTTCAGTTTTATTACCTCCAGAACTGTCCAGAATTCCAAAAGCCACTGCACAATCATTGTGTTTCGTCTTCATCTTCAGGTGATTTATTATAGAATAAAAAAGCCCACAGTGGCTCCTCCAACTGCTGCGAATACCAGTTTTATTCATTTTCTTTTCAGCGTAGTTCCTTCATTTATCTGGGTTCGTCACAGTGAAATGAAACGCCAACTTATCCAGCATGTGTTTTACGCAGCGGATGCAACCCATCACTGGGAAACATCCATACATTCTCATTCACACACATACTGTACAGTACAATATGGACAATTTAGCTTACCAAAGTCACCTTTACCGCATGTCTTTGGAGTTGTGGGGGAAACCGGAGCACCCAGAGGAAACCCACGCGAACACAGGGAGAACATGCAAACTGACCCAGCCAAGGCTCAAACCAGCAACCTTCTTGCTGTGAGGCCATTGTGAAACCCAATGTGCCACCGTGACGCCCAATATTCAGTTTTTTTTAATATATATATTTGGCACTGTCTTTTTTTTCTCTTTAACTCATTGGATGGAAATGGAGCTTCATAATCAAATGTTTTATGCGATATTCTAGTTCTGCGCATGAATTTAATTTGCATATTCAGATGGAAACAGCTACAATTAAAGCTACATTTCTTAAATATTTACTGAAACAGCAGTCAGAGTTACCAATGACTCAATTCACTCATTTTACTTCAGCTTAGTCCCTTATTTATCAAGGGTCGCCACAGCGGAATGAACTGCCAACCATTCTGAAGCCATTCCAGCCGCAACCCAATACTATTATTTACTGCAATTAATATGCTGGACTAAACAGAAATAAATTATAGTATATAACAGCAAAAACAAACATAAAACACCTATAGACTCTCACATTCACACGCACCAATACACAATGGCCAATTTAGTTCATCCAATTCACTTAGCGCATGTCTATAGACTGTGGGGGAAACCCCAGGAGGAGCACCCAGAGAAAACCCACACCAGCACGGGGAGAACATGCGAACTCCACACCAGGACTCAGGAAGCAGCGACCTTCTTGCTGTGAGGTGACAGTACTAACCACTGAGCCATCATGCTGCCCTTTACCAATGACTTGTTTTTATAATCCAACTGTGCTTCCATCTGTTTAACTGAACGTCAAACTACACTTAAATATTACTCAACGTTTCGATCCTTAAATAATTGTATAATTAAAAGAACCATGCAGCTGAAATAAACCAAGACTCTTCAATGGCTTCACTCAGAAATCTAAAAAGCGACACAAAGGCCATTTCCTAGCAATTTCTCACAAGAGCACGAAGGCAGATGGTCTGTGGCATAATGTGTTTGTAACGGAAAATTACAGATAGATTGTCCAGATTAGCAGTCCGGGTGATGTGAATGATGTTTCCCCGTCATATCTCCGAGCACAGGTGGCGTGGGTGATTCACGGCCCACGGAGGGAGAGAAATAGAGGGATTATGACCCATGAATAAAAAACGCTTGTTCCCTGCAATGAGGTTTTTCATTTATATGGGTGAAACGAGAGCCTGAAATTTAAGTATGTTATATAATTCCTCACAGCTTACTGATCGAGTCAAGAGCTGTGGTGTCATTTATAGAGATGGCAGGGAACTACAGAGGGGAAACTGTTAAGAAACGTTTCCCCCGAAGGCTCGGGTTAGAGCTTTGGATCATAAAATATAAAGAAAACCTGCGATGTGCTCTGCTATCAGGAGGAGATTCGAGATTTCAAAGCCGCTGTTGTCATATGCACAATAAGGAAACAGATTCCCTGTACAATGAAATTCGTACTTTGCTGTGCACACAATGAATGCCAATGAAGGTTTAAAGGTGCAGTAGGAGATCTGGGAAAATGCTAACTTTAGCACGATAGCGTTGAAAACGAACCTTCCTCCCAGTCCTATGCAAATGTACGATTTTAAAAAAGAGGCGTGGCACCAAACCCCACCCCTAAACCCAACCGTCATTGGGTGATGAGCAAACTGTTGTAAATTATACGAATTTGATCGTACGGATTCATACAAATTAGCCACTAAATTAAAAAGTACGAGTTGCCGTTGTCACGTTCACACAATGAGGACTCTTTTCATCAACTTATTCAAAGTGCACAAATCAGCAGATTAAGCAGGTAAGTGAAATCTTTAGAGCGGGGGAATAGATATTTACATTGTAAATGGGTAGCTTCAAGCAGATAGAGTGTAAAGTCACTTCCCTTATTGATAGTCGTTTTCATCCACAGGTTAGAAGGAATATACTCAGGTTAAACAGTCTCAGAAACGGGGGAACATCCACGGAAGACAGGGAGTCAAGGAGAAGGTGAGTGAAGCCGTCAAACTTCGATCCCAGCCAACAAATGACTGGGATCTCAGAGTTTATATGGAGAGTGTTGATGAGGGGAACCAGGTGTGCAGGAGTGAGGTTTCCCCGCCCACCAAATTGACTGACAGCTGGGTATTAACATGTCTCCGTAGGATCATCAATCATCATCAAATATGATCAAGAGTGAGTTTCACAAGTTAAACACGTGATTAAAACAGTGCATGTTTGTAATGAATTACAGCGATTTACTTCATCACCAGAGCCGCGTGTCAGCACAATTATAAAAAAAGATGCTTCAATCCCGGTTTGTGAACATTAAATCAGGTTTATTTGATACATAAACATAACAGATATCCATACAGCAGTGGATATTAACCTGTATCCTGTCACATTTGCGTGCAAATATAAACGCGCAATGTCTGTGTGTGTATCCGCTGCATGTGTTTGTATCTGTCTGTGTGCATGAACTTTGTAACAACATTGTGCGTGACTCATTGTTGCAACTCACAACAAACACATTAAACAATCACTGGGAAAGTTCTTACTGTACTATTTCTCACAAACAGTATGCGAGATCTGCTTCCTTCATGTCTGTCTGTTGTCTGATGCAGCCGAGGGTGGAGACTGAGGGAACGGTGGGCGGGGAGGACTTGCATTAAAGGCACAGTTCACAAAAACAGCTACCTGATGCTCAGAGCTATAAAATACAAACTACTGAAAGCTATAATAAACAATCTGATGGGTGTTTTAAGCTGAAACTTTACAGACACATACTGGAGACACTAAAGATTAATATTAAATCTGGAAAAAGGGGTAAACTAGGTGCCCTTTTTCTAGGTGCCAAATTAACTGTACTTGATATAGCCAAGATAAAACAAACAAGAGTTTCTCCAGAAGAAAAAATATTATAAGGAATACTGTGAAGAATTCCTCGCACTGAAATATTTTTAAAAAGAAAGTAAATCCACAGAAGGGCTAATGATTGTGACTTCAACTCTAAATGTGCAAGTGAAAGCCTTTTATCAGTAAGGCAGTATGGGAGTTCCACAACTTGCAAATAGACAAATATCATGCTCGATGTCTTGTTAGTCGCTGCGTCAGCTGACAGAAAGACTAAACTGCTGTATCAGATTCTGCTGTCATGCAGACGAGACCTCCACTAGTTTCTGCTGCTGCTGTTGTTTTTCCTGCTGTCAAATACTGTAAGCGTGCAGCAAGTTCATCGCTCTTGTTTGTCTATGCTGATGTTGCTGAAAGAATCCTGAGTGGATCAAAATATCAATAAAGAGCGGGTTTCACTTTTGAGCTTGTTTTACTTTTCACATCCTGTAGTATTAGAGATGGAGTGTTTACAGTTGAAGTCAGAATTATTAGCCCTCCTGTATTATTATCCTGTATCCCCATTTTTGTCATGATGACAGTACATAATATTTTACTAGATATTATCCAAGATACTAGTATTCAGCTTAAAGTTGTCAGGATTCTACATTTCGCTCTTGTTAAATCATGTTTTGGTGTCTTAAAGGTGCCGTATGTAAGTTTGACACCCAGTGGTTGAACTAGGTATTGCATTCCTGGATCAAAACAAACACAATCGCAGGTTGCCAGATTGAGGACCAACAACAAGACTATCGAGCCTAAAGGCTGATTTAAGTCGTGGTCTAAATAAAAGCAACAATACCCGACAGAAGGATTATTTTCCATATTAAAAGGAGTTTTTGTCCTAACCAACACTTCAAACTGATATATTAGAAACGGCTTCTATTTCTCACAGGTGAACAACAGGATAAACTGATCACCTCAGGTACACCTCATTTAGTGTTAAATGCTAATAATGTAAGTTTTAATGACATTTTGCATGACATTTTATTCCCAAACTCTTGAAAGCACCTCAGACCTTGAAAATAAACCACTTGAAATTTAACTTTAGAACTGTGACTCACTATCAGTGATTCAGCATGTATGTTTAATAAAGTTAAAGAGGGTTAATAAGTATTAAACAGATTATAAAACTTTTCACATTTCATGAGTGAGTGCATATTCTGTGCTTCTGAATGGCTGTTTTTAAATTTCATGTTTCGTCTGGAGCAAACTAGAGCTGCACAATTAATCGTAAAAAGATCGTGATCTCGATTCGACCTCTTAGACGATCTTAATTTAGCATTTCTACGATTCTGTCAATCATATCAAGTTCAGGAAAGAAGCAAAGGCAGCCGCACAAGTATTCACGTTGTTTTACATACAATGCTCAGCAATGTGAACACCTCCAAATGCTGTTGAAGAGTCACGTACTGTATTTATAAGGTATAATTCATCAAAAATGTAATTTCTGTCTTCATGTAATGATGTATTCGCAGCCACGAAATCACACATGATGTGAGTGGACCGTGAGCTGTTACCACAGAGAGGGTGGGCGCACGCGCGCACTTTGAATGATGCCTACTTTAGTGAACACAAACTGCACAGGCTGCGAATAACAGCTAATAAAGTCGTAAATAATATTCAGTTTGGGGCACAGAGGGATCGTTGAGGGACGTATGAACCGCACTTAGCAGTGAAAACGAAATCGAAAGCGCACATCATTTAAATGATCATATCGCATTTTAGAATAATGATTATGACAAGCATATGATATGTTTTTCTTTCATAGCAAACACACAATATTGTGCATGAGAATAAATGTTGAACAGTGTCAGTATACCTACTCTAGCCAATATAATGTTAAATATAATGCAAGAGGGAATCTGATAATGACAAATGTCTGATTTTACCAGTGAAAAAAAATGGTCTAATGATGTTGTCAATGACAGATTGCAAGCATGTGTCTCAAACATAATAATTCAACATCAGAATTATGAATTATTCTGAAATAACAATAATAATAATAGCCTCCTCATATTAACCTTTATTATACATCTACAGAATCGTGAGAAAATCGTGATCTTTATTTTAAGCAAAAAAAGTGATTCTCATTTAAACAGAATCGTGCAGCTCTAGTACAAACAGCTAAATTGCTTATCACTGCGTATCTCCTCTCGTAGCCTATTGTTAGGTCACGCAGTTACAATGTAACCTCCTCACCTGTGAATCTGCGTCTCATTTCGGAGTCTGCTACTGTCCACCTGTCTTCCTGACTGAATGAATGAATGAATGAAATACTCAGTTGTCAAATAAGGCAACCTGGGCTGCTGCTGAATTATAATTGGGTAAGCTGGCACTGGGCAGGTCAAAAAAACAAAAATAGGACAGAGGTTCCGCCACGTAATGCCCGTTTTCAAAGTAGAATATCTGTCACCAGCATTGTTTTCAGATAAACATGTTCACTTGGCATGTTTCTTAAATATCTGCAGACATATTTTTTTTTTTTAATTCAAAAACGTACACACCGCCCCTTTAAAATATTTTTTTTTTATTGCAATCTGCTTTTATTCTAGCCAAAATAAAACAAGTAAGTCTTTCTCCAGAATAAAAAAAATATTATAGGAAATACTGTGAAATATTCCTAGTTCTGTTAAACATCATTTGGGAAATATTTGGAGCTAAAAATATTGACTTCAACTACATATGAAATCCATTCTCGCACATAAAGGAAAATATGCAGTCAAACAATAGTAAAGGCTGGTATAAAAACACCTTTCAGCTATATATTTATAGTGTAAAAGTGACAGCAGAGAGAAACTGAGCTGCATAATTAACTGCTACATTAATTAACTGTTTCATTAACAACTTCATGAACGTTGTCCTAAATGTCTCACTATGTAACTTATATGTCAAGCGGAATTATTCACAGATGCTTTTCTGCGATGAGGATGAAGAATGTATCTCTCTAAGTCGTCACGGTGGCCCAGTGGGTAGCACGATCACCTCACGGTAAAAAGGTTGCTTGTTCGAGCCTCGGCTTGGTCAGTTGGCATTTCTGTATAGATTTGCATGCTCTCCCCGTGTTCGCGTGGGTTTCCGCAGGTGTTCCCGTTTCCCCCACAAGTCCAAAGACATGTGGTATAGGTGAATTGGGTAAGCTAAATTGGCCGTAGTGTATGAGTGTGAACGAGTGTGTTTCCCAGTGATGGGTTGCAGCTGAAAGGGCCTCAGCTGAGTACAACATATGCTGGATAAGTTGGCGGTTCATTCCGCTGTGGCGACCTCAGATTAATAAAGGGACTAAGCCGACAAGAAAATGAATAAATGAATGAATGAATGTATCTCTCTAATCTTTTGAGCACAATAGATGTAAGAAATTGTTTGACTACCATTCATTCATTCACTCACATTCCTTCAGCGTAACCCCTTATTTATCAGGGGAGAATGAACAGCCAACTATTCCAGCATATGTTTTACACAGCGGAAGCCCTTCCGGCCACAACCCAGCACTGGAAAACACCCATACACACACATATTCATTCATTATGGCCAATTTATTTACCTATAGCGTATGTCTTTGGACTGTGGGGGAAACCGAAGCACTCGGAGGAAAGCCATGTGTACACGGGGGGAACATGCAAACTACACAGAAATGCCAACTGGCCCAGCTGGGAATCGAACCGGCGACCTTCTTGCTGTGAGGTGACCGTACTAACCACTAAGCCATCATGCTGCCTTATTTGACTATCAATAATAGGAAAAAACAATTACTATAAATGTAGATAATTTCAACATATTTCAAAATAACTTCTTTCGTGTTCTACAGAAATCTCAGAAACTTTCTGATAAGTGAAGGCTGAGCTATTTTTTTATCGTATACAGAGAGGCTATATTCAATACAAATCCAATACAAAAACACAACAGTACGCGCTAAAGAACTTTTAAAAACAACTTCTTCTCCCTGTTGGCTGTTCCTTTGTCTCTTATTGTGTTTACTGTCCTTTTTTCTTTTCTTTTTCTTCGAGAACATCTTAAAGTGACCTTTAAAGTTAAATTAAATTCAGCTCGGTTGACTACAGCTGTTCTCACAAAGGCAGAATGTTGTTCTGTAAAGCTGCAAACACTCCATCCACCGACACCAAAGGTCAAGACTTTACACAGACATATATATATATTAAAATATAGTAGTTATCAACAGTGAAAAACAATTTCTTTTCCATCGATCTACACATTTGTGGAGAGTTAGTAAACTGCTGAAAATCTGTTGCGTTTGATGAGATGAGACATTTATTCATCAGGTATGGCAACCAAATTCCATCTGCTAGATGTCAAAGTGTTAACATTCACACAACGTCAAGCCGTAACATCATTAAACTTTATCATTTAGTTAATTTTAGGTTGGACATTGGACAATCTGATGTCATGTTGACCTCCTGTGCCTGCTGAGAATGTTATTCAACTTAAATAGCATTAACTAATGCTAAAAACATAAATAAATACTGTAACAAATAATGTATTACTATAGTTTGTTCATGTTAGTAAATATATTGTCTAACATTAACTAATGGACCATTATTTTGAAGTGTTACCATATACTTTACTTTACTTTTTTGTAAATATTAAAATGTCAACAGTTTTATGCTGTTGCATCAATTTAATTCAGTTAATCATTATTTCAATTCAAGCGTCAGTTAAACACAGATAGGTGTAGCCTCTTGAAAATGTGACTCTTATTTTTGTTTTTATTTTATAAGAAAATATTTAGCTAAATGTAAACTTTGTAATAATTGTGCACATAAAGTTCTGCAAAGTATGTTGAAGTTGTACGCATCTTCATTAACCCAATGGGAGTGTTCTGAATGGTTGATTGATTGGCAGTGCCCTTGCAAGGAGAGCAGAAGGAAGGAAGGAGTGAGAGCTGGGCTATCGATTTTTCTCACTCTTTGCTCCTAAACTCAGATTGCATCATAGCAAAACAAAAGAGAATCCTCAGCTTATTGAGCACAATGATTCAAGAAACCTGCTCTCACTCCTTCCTTCCATTCTTCTTGCAAGGGCGCTGTCCATCACTCAAGACTTCTATTTGCTTTTCAAGGACTCCAAATTGATCCAAAATTACAGTGATTTTTGTAATTTTTTTTTATTTTTATGTTTAGGTATGTAAGCATAGTAACACTGCAAACCTCAATTACCAATGTGTTGATTTGTGGGGCAGTAGTCATATAATAATATAGTAAGTCATATAATAATTGTTTGTCTGTCTGTCTGTTTATTTAGTTAGTTAGTTTGCTTAGACAACTTTGCTTAGACAAAAGTCTCGCCTCTTAACAGAAATAATGTCCAGTATAGAATATAAAGTCATGGTGCAGTGGAAAAATAATTAATATTGTCTATGACTCCCATGATCTTGGACGACTGCATCCATACATCTCTGCAGTGACTCAAATAACTTATTAATAAAGTCATCAGGAATGGCAAAGAATGCATTCTTGCAGGACTCCCCGAGTTCATCAAGATTATTTGTATTTATCTTCAATGCCTCCATCTTACCCAAGGCATGCTCAATAATGTTCATGCCTGGTAACTGGATTGGCCAATCCTGGAGCACCTTGACCTTTGCTTTTCAGGTTTCATACATCCGAATTCAAATGTGGGGCTTTAAGAGTAAAGAAATGCATTTAAAGGTAAAGAAATAAAAAACTACTTAACTATACTTATAAGTACAGACCTTTAAAAACACACTCTATGTCAAACAGCCATCGGCTATCAAATACACACAAAATTATTTAAAAAGCAAACATAAAACACACAAGTTTGCATCAATGTACATTGCATGTGTCAGCCTAATCTCAAGAGTAAACATACCTATTTTACATTTTGTCAGTTTAGTGTCTAATTTGTACGAATTCGAGTTTATATGATACCCAGCCCCGCCCCGCCCCCCCCCCTAACCCCACCATCCTTGGGGGATGAGTAAATTGTACTAAATTGTACAAATGAGATGGTACGCATTCATAGGTATTAGCCACTAAATCAAAGTTACAGATTGGCACGTTGGATGTGTCTTAGATCTTTGAAACAGTGTCAAGTCACTTGTTGATGTCAAAACGACATAAAAAACTCGTCAAAAATGCTAATCGATTTGATGTCAAAACTTTGACATCCATTTGACATCAACACGTTGTTTCCTTTTTGATCACTATAATAACAAAAAAAAAAACATTATAATATAAGAATTGTTTTATTCATCTAAACGCTTCAATTCCAAATGGCACATTTACAATGTTTTTTCCATGATGTCAAAATCAATAAACAAGTAATGAATTAATTATAGGACGATTATTGAATCTTTATTTTTTTAAATAAGAATGTTAGATTTCAATTTGATGTCATTTTGACATCAATTAAGTCAATTGACATCAAATCAATTTGCATTTTTGATGTGTTTTTTTATGTCGTTTTGACAGGAAGGTGCCCACTGGGTTGGACATGGCAGCAACACACTGTGAATACAACTCAACCAGACTTCAGCACCTCAGGGCGGAATTGTTTAAATTCTGTCAATTATGACAGGTATGTTTTTGGGGTGGGGGGGGTAGCCTATGACTACAACTAAAGCCTTTGTGTTCAGAAACAGTGCTCACTGATTTAAAGAATATAACTCCCTTTGGAGGAGACTATGTACTTTGTAAAAGACGATTTTTCTCCCATAGTAAATAACAACACACAAAAAAGAATTTGAAAGTGTAAAAAGCAAAAGGACCCCTTTATAAAACTATGCAAAATGAAATATTTTGGGGGAAATGCTTTTGCTTAGGGACTGAAACACATCTGATACAACATCTGACATCCTGATGAGTGTTTGATCAATACTCAGTTGGCATGGCTATAAGCAAGGTGTAAATTACAGGAGGGTTTGAGAGGGAAAAACCCTCCTGTAATTTACACCCTGCATTGTTTGTATAGTTTGTCCTAAAGTAAGCCGAAATAGCTAAGCAGGTCAAAATACACTAAATAGCCTATTCCAACAAAACACCGAAAACTTTTTATAAATAAATTAGATGTAATTTAAATTAAAACATGCATTTGATTCACTGAAGCATGTATTACACTAACATTACCGAAAATGTTGACCCCCCTGATTGTCAATGTATAATTCGCACACTGGCTGTAAGGAACGTAACATAATGCTTAGATTGTAATGCGCATCTCAGTACCACTGCTGTCATAGCGCTGAAAAATGCTAAGTTAATAGCTCTGCGACTTTCGCCTTCCCCAAATGACTTTGATGTAGTTAAATCCTCAGTTTAATTTGAAATCTAGATGACTAAAAACCCAACGCTAAACCCTTTCCTTGAGGCGAATGTTTGGCTGATGTTTAATTTACTTACAGAGTAGGAAACCACAGCACAAGGAATCCATGTCAAATTGAACAAATATGCTTACGGATGTGCGACATTTCCAGTCGTGCCTGCTTGACGTGGCACGACTTCAGACGGCAGCGGCTCTCACAAAACAAGCACTTGATACAGATAATACTTCCACCGCAACCGCGGGAAGTTAATCTTATTAGAACCCAGCTGTCGTCATGGTAACCCTGCGTTTTAATCATTTTGTGCTGAAATGGTTCCGCCCATTTTCTCACGGAAAGCTACACCGTGATGGCTTTTCCAGCTAGTGTTGGGTTTGCGATGGCTAAGAATGGAGGATATCCCTGCTCGCAGGCACATTTCATACTGTCTCGAGGATCAGAGATAATGCTGTAATTATGCAAGGGATGTTGAGTGATTCTGTGACAGCCCTGTCAGATCTCAGGCAGATTGTCAAGCTCTTTTCAATCTAGCTTTTGTCACAGCTGTGCGAGTAGAAAGAAAGAGTGCGGGCGAAGCGCGGCCCACCGCGCGCCGCATGACTGCAGACTCCATCAACATCTACCCCGTCTCTCGGCCCAAGACACATTCACTCACATCGCTGCAAACCAACATTCACTGCTGAGAACCTGCCGACTTCTTCTCCAGCAGACGAGCCGATATGTCATTTTTTTTAGACTGTGCACACATACAGTCACTGACAAGTCTACATATGAATCTGCAGCAGTGTGCACACAAGACTAGCTTCAAATCAACTGTCTGTTTTTGAGTAAATGTGAAATTATATTGTGGAAAATCATTGGTTTAGAGCAATGATGCCCAAACTAGGGCCTGCAGGCCAAAGTTGGCCCTTAGTATCCTTTGATTTGGCCCACCAGAGGGAAAATGATTGGGAAGGGGTGCGGGAATGCCTTTAACAGAGATTATCTTTTCTATTTTAATGTAACCGGTAACGCAGTGGCGCAGTAGGTAGCAAGAAGGTCGTTGGTTCGAGCCTCGGCTGGATCAGTTGGCGTTTCTGTGTGGAGATTGCATGTTCTCCTTGCGTTTGCGTGGGTTTCCTCTGGGTGCTCCGGTTTCCCCCACAGTCCAAAGACATGCGTAGGGCCACACGGAATCTGCACGCGCAGAATTCCGCAGATTTCCGCAGATTTATAGCCCATCATTGATTCTGTTTTTTTACTGGTGTAAATGTGTGTAAATTTATATTTATACAGTTTTAAAATTAATTTCAGTAAAAATATTGATTAATATAAAAATATTCATATGATTTATTTACAACACAGTTTGTAAAGTAATATTTTCTGTCTTTTAGTAGACATTTTATACAAGAGACTTGCTTTGTTTACCAAATGAAGTGGATCTAATTAGATTCACATTGTAAACAATAAATAAAAGTTAAAAATGTATTACTTTTTATTGTATATATAAATTTTTTTGTTATGACGTTCCTAAAATAATTCCGCATAAATCCGCAGATTTTTAACAAAATACTCCGCAGAAATAGCAAAAAATGTCCACAGATTCCGTCTGGCCCTAGACATGCGGTACAGGTGAATTGGGTAGGCTAAATTGTCCATAGTGTATGAGTGTGAATGAGTGTGTATGGATGTTTCCCAGAGAAAACGAAAAGAATAGAATGAATGAATGAATTTTAATGTTTGTTTGTAATTTTGTTTGTTTGTTTGTTGAGCTACAAAATGCCAACTGAAATTAAATGATTAAATTAAATGTTGTAAATGAATCAGATTCTTTTTTAAATATACATACTGTCATTTAACGAATAGGGGATAAAGCAGAAGACATCAGTGTGCAAATCACGGCAAAGGCAGGTGATTAGTGCACTCAGCATTGAACTACAGTGTTTTATGAATGGATTTTTTTTTAAAGTTCCTTAAATTTCTCTATATATTTTCAAAAAAATTTAAATGCATTAATAAATATGGTTGAAGTAAATTTTTCAGTTTATTTTTTGATGAGATAATGAACAACGGCAACTTTAATGTTAAACAGTTTGCTGAATTTACTTTCGGCTCACAGCTCTGGATTAAGCTTGGATTTTGGCCCTTCATTAGAAAAATGGGCACCCCTGGTTTAGAGGGAGCATCTAAATGGTCCAACAAGCAGCAGTGAGTGACATTAGCAACAACAACACAAAATATATTTCTTATGAAACGCAACTGTTTAGACACTTAAACTGCGTTAAAATAACACTGATCATTGAGGCGTGATGAAACCTTTGACAGGCACAGTTTCACTTGTCGTTGTAAGGATGTGTTACATATATTTCGGTAACACTATAGTATGGGGACCAATTCTCACTATTAAGAACTTTCTAATTAGCATACCTACCCTTGACATACTGGATGTTCATTAGCACTTGTAAAGTACATATTCTGTATGATCATATTCTAACCTGCCTCAATACCTTACCCAGGAGGCACACAACATCATAGGATGTTAATATTAGGTTAGATTTAGGTTGTGACATCAGGTGACCAAAATTCCATGTCTAGCCAGTGTCTAAGTACAATGTTATATTGATGTCTAATAACGAAGTCAAATGACGTAGATATTAGGTTGATTTTAAATTGAAAACTATCGAGAAATCATGTGAAACAGCTCAGAAAACTACATCTTGAAACACAAACCCTTCAAATCTCAGCTACAACATAGTTTTTAAGGTAGTTAATATAGATCATAGACTGGCAAAATGCAAATTTGTTACAAAGTATTTAGGTTTGTGCAGGAAGTAGGACTGGAATCATCAATGACTTGATTAAAGAGGTTCAGAATCAGTTTTAAAGACAACAACATGTTGACTATTGCTGATCTTTATTATAAGATAAGCCATTTTTCTATTCCTCAGTGTCAGATCCTTCAGAAATCATCCTAGCATGCTGATATTTTGGTATTACTAACATTGAAAAGAGTTTGTCAAAATTGTGATTATGTTTTGAATCAGTTTTGAGATATATACAGTAACTTGACATATAAAAACCGGTTGTAATGCACTGTAGAATCTATCAAAGGCAAAAAAAACTGTTTGTTTACAATGTGTGCAAATAAAACTTGTCAAGATACTAGCAATCTTATTCCATTCTTATAAAGTGCTTTAAAAAAGTGCACACTGTGTGCCTCAGCTTTTGGCCAAGATCTCAATATCACACAATGACAAGAAACGATCAAGAAAAAAGGGCAGAAAAAACCAAATACCGATGAAAATGAGCAAAAACACTGCCTGTTCCTCTCACCTATTATACCCCACTTACAGACTGGAGGCTCATTAGATTTAATGCTTAAACGATTGTGGAAGCATTTCCCATGTGGCACGGCAGGTCTTAATGAGACTTAGAGAGAGCGAGAAATCATGTGAAAATGCCACTGTGGTTCGCTTCATCTGAATGCCACAAACAGCTACAGTATGAAGATCTGTGCTTTTCCTTGAGATGAACGAGGCGTGCGAAGAATACTTTTCTTCTGCACATTTTTTGCTATAATTGCCTGCCAGATAAGATTGCAGTAGTCCATGATGGCTGTTCGAGCGCCTGATGCTTTCTACACAAAAATAATTAACACATAAATGAAATCAATAAAAAAGTGAAAACATCGGTTCACATTGGCCTACTTATAGCATACTTCAGTAATGAAGTAAGCCTGGTATCAGTCCACTTGAACAAAGTTGTGTATGAAGTTTGAAAAACTTCAAGGCACAAAATTGTAATAATTCGATGTCATTGGGCATTTACGTACATATTACGGAATAGTACTGAAGTGATACTAATCCTATAATGAAGTACAACTACTGAAATAGTACTGAAGTGATACTAATCCTATAATGAAGTACAACTACTGAAATAGTACTGAAGTGATACTAATCGTATAATGAAGTACATCTACTGCAATAGTACTGAAGTGATACTACTACTATAATGAACTACAACTACTGCAATAGTACTGAATTACTACTACAGTACAACTGCTGCATTGCTATTGCAATACAACTGAAGTACTTCTACAGTACAACTGCAGTACTACTACTTTTCCTGCTCGATGGTTACCAAATGAGGTTTCAGTACTTTAGTTGTATTGCTGAAGGTCTACCACAATATATTCTATTGTATTTTTCAGAAGTATAACTACAGAAATACATCTACAATACTGCAATACATGATAAAATTAAAGTGCACTTTTAATAATAAGTATCTAATAAGTATATAACATATCATTTTATTGCCCCTCTCGCTTATTTAATGTTACTTCAGTTGTACTGGAGATTTTACTGCTGTTGAATTGTATTGCATTATAGTTGAACTGTGTTTATACCTCATTATACTGCAATTTTGTAGTTGCATTGAATTTAGCCACAGTTCTCCTTGTAGGCTACTGTTGTTGAGCAGTTCAGTTCACTGTAGTTATCTTTTATTATTTGTTTTTGCAAATAAACTCTTAAAATTCTAATTAGAAAATTACTTGAATCCAAAAATAATCCCTGAAAGAAAGCACAAAATATTCTTGGAAGATGTTGAAGAACAAACCCCTTGGAACAAGTTCAGTAAAGTTCTTACCATACCATTGGCGTATTAGACTACAGCAGCACAAGTGCAGTAAAGACAGTGTTTACAGTGTTTTTACTCCAGTTTACTGCAACTGATTGTCGCGATCGCTGGAAAACACTCACATTCACATGAACTACAAGTTCGCCATATTATGTATGTACATATTCAGTCATGCAACACACACACACACCTGCCCCAAGTCACCATTGATTGCAAACACTCAAACTAGGGCTGGGCTATACTGAAAAATTTGGTACAGATCTGTTACCTTGTAAATACAGGGCCAGTATCACCGATATTGATACCAATACTGATAGTTTTAATTTAAAAAGCATGCACTTAAACCTAATGGTACTTTTCTGTAGGGAAAACAGTGTGTGCTGAATAAGCCCACACGGAATCTGCGTGTGCAGAATTCCGCAAATTTTTAGCCCACCATTGGTTCTGTTTATTTACTGGTGTAAATGTGTGTAAATTTATATTTATTCAGATTTTTTTATTAATTTCAGTCATATTATTGACTAACATTAAAATATTCATATGATGTATTTACAATTATGGTAGTTAAGTAATATTTTCTGTCTTTTTGTAGATATTTTATATTAGAGACTTGCTTTGTTTACTAAATAAAGTGGATCTAATTGCATTTGCATTGTAAACATTAAATAAAAGTTAAAAAGATATTGCTTTTTATTTCATATATTAAGGTTTTAGTTATGATACTCCCAAAATCATTCCGCATAAATCCACAGATTATTAACATAAATCTGCGCAGAAATAGCAAAAAAATGTCTGCAGATTCTGTCTGGCCCTAGTGATGATTTATGAGTTGAATGATCTTCGAGCAGCTATAATTAAATGTATATGTTAAAACCCCGGACAAATTTTAAATACTTTTAAGCCAAATCAAAAACATTTTTATTATCATAATGATCTGGATTTCCAAACACAAACTTGTTACTAAAGAACAATTAGATTTTTTAACTTTCCTTCAGTCTGGGGTTTTTGTTCAGAAACAATAATATAATAACTAAACCATTTCTATTTTAGCAATTTTTAGAGATTTTTTCACTTTTAAGCAGCTCTTTTCATGCATTGCAGGTACGTTCCCTTCCATTAATTTTTTCGTACCTGGAATTCTGTAAACCCTCATCTTCGAACACAGAAAGTAGTTGCTGGTCCTTTGCAATCATTTCAGCGCGGCTCTTTGTAATTTCGATAGCTCTTGGGGAATCACCTAGGTAAAATAGAAAAATAATTAAGTATAGTCTAAAGCCTATCTTACCTATGTAGACAAAACATAAATCCTATAGTGTCCCTTTCACAGTTAACGCAAAAGGGATATTCAGACATTTTCATAGTTTAAGTTTTCGGTATACAGTGGTGGCCATCTGTATTCTTACCAGCTAAAAATGTTTTTAAGTGTTTTTAAATATATATACATATTATTTCCTACTAACACAATACAGTAAAAAATAACTGACATAAAACCGTTGTTTTAGCTGGTGAAAAAACTACTATTATAACAATTTTGGCCATCACTGTATATTTTAAAACTCCAATATAATTCATACAAACAGCTTTTAATGTGTTGAGGCTATATTTAATCAGCCTGATAATCAAACATAATCAAAGTAAGAAGTTCCACTACGACCAAGTATTCGGGTTTTTTTCCCCAAATTGGCATTAATTAATACAGAATGTCCTATACAACTCAAATATTAATTTCACCATTGTAGATAGCTACCTGGCCGGCGACCTCTGTCTCAGGGCTGGCACTGCTGGGGGTCTGTGGTCTGGAGGATTTGACTCCTCTTCTCAGCTTCTTTGGCTGCTCGGCGTTCTCTTTATCGAGTTTTATGTGTTTGTGTAGATTTGTGGTGTTGCCACAGTATCGAATATACTTTCTACAAACATCGCAGTTTGCAATGTTATCGTTTACTGTAGTAAAAATCCTCCAAACAGCGCTCCTCTTCCGTCGTCTCAAAAAAGCCAGAAGTGCTTGCCGCGGCTGAGTCACGTGATGAAAGGACAACCGATGACAGCAGAGCAGAGAGGAGCAACGGTGCATAAGAGATATAAAAGGAGCGGGGTATTTAGAGACATGTCCACTCTTTTATGAAACAGGAGAAATGTACTTTAAATTAGTCGAAATTTAAATAAAAGTTTCGATCTCGGAAGGCTCCTATCGAATACCAACGTCGGTATTGATACTATCGATCCGCTTACAAACAACTAACTCACAGCTGAAGCTGCTCAGAGACTGATTACTTTTTTAAACCAGGAGCATACATACATACATAACAGTACATAAAACAAACATTACAGTATCAATCAACAAATGACATTGACAAAGTACAGTACAGTAAGAAACAATGAAAAAAAAGAACATACGAGATAAAGAGAAGAGAAAAAGGGGAAAAAAACATCAAAGATTTTTTTGCAAATACAAGGTTTAATTTAAGGTTATTTATACAAAGATCTTAAAAGCAGAGCATATATTGACAGTTTCTACAAAGCTTTCTTATTATACAATCCTGAAATCAACTTAACTATAATTCTCCATTTCCTTAACAAAGACTATACAAGCAGGTTTACTACTTGTGAATTTGCATTTGGCAATGTAAAATTTACTTAAGAAAATAATTAAATTGATCAAGAAAACATTATTGGCGACGCAGTGGCACAGAAGGTAGTGCTATGGCCTCACAGCAAGAAGGTCGCTGGTTTGAGCCTCGGCTGGGCCAGTTGGCGTTTCTGTGTGGAGTTTGCATGTTCTCCCTGTGTTCGGGGTGCTCCGGTTTCCCCCACAGTCCAAAGACATGTGGTACAGGTGAATTGGGTATGCTAAATTGTCCGTAGTGAATGAGTGTGAATGAGATGTGTCTGGATGTTTCCCAGAGATGGGTTGCAGCTGGAAGGGCATCCGCTGCGTAAAACATGTGCTGGATAAGTTGGCGGTTCATTCCGCTGTGGCGACCCCAGATTAATAAAGGGACTAAGCCGAAAAGAAAATGAATGAAGAAAACATTATTTTCTTTTGAGGGGTTTGAGATAAAATACCCCAAAATAATAATTTTCACGTGCTCCATGCAGGTTTTTTGCATCTAGTTTATACACACTATGAACAGCAGCTACGCTAATTATTATCTTTATTCTCTATTTCCACCTGGGGATACTCATCCCGAGACCCCCTGAGACTATGCAGCGCCACTGATGTTATCCAAGACCCGTGACGAGACGATCCCAAGGTTCTATAATCCTGGACAAGGCTGTATCCTGAGCAGCTGCTGTGGTGCATGGAGGAGTGGACAGCATGAGACTGATTCCTGTGACGCTCCAAGTGTATTAATACCCCATCCCCCCCCCAGTTTTTATCTGTTTAATAAAGATCGTTTATGAAGCATTTGTATCATCATTAATTAAGAGTGCTGGTGGATATAAAAATCACTCGACACGGAGAGGCAAACATGACAAAAATAACAGAAATATTATAGCATTCCCTGCTGAAAAAAACAGCTTAAACCAGCCTAGGCTGGTTGGCTGGTTTCGCTGGTTGACCAGCCTGGTTTTAGAGGGGTTTTGGCCATTTCTAGGCTGGTTTCCAGCTATTTCCAGCCTGGTCTTAGCCGGTCAGGCTGGGAAATGATCAGCTAAAACCAGCTTGACCAGCCTAACCAGGCTGGGAGCCCAGCCAAAACCAGCTACTGTATGTCCATCGTAAACCAGGCTAGTCAAGCGGATTTTAGCTGGACGTTTCCAGCCTGATCAGCTTAGACCAGGCTGGAAATGGCACCTTATATATATATATATATATATATATATATATATATATGCATTTTATTTCAATATAACAGTCTATTTTCCTCTTCATTGGATTCTTGTGTGAATCTACTGTATACAAAGACAAGCAGCTCTCACACAGCGCCATCATCTCTTGTGTCAGAGAGGGTCATGTGACTGACAGCATGCATGAACACTGCCATCAGCTTTAACACGGTAAGCCTGCAGTGTCCAACAACCAGACACATTCGACAGGTAGAGCTGCTGTCATGCGTGTATGTGTGTGTGTGTGTGTGTGTGTGTGTGTGTGTGAGCATGTTCTCAGCGCTGCCTGGCTGTGGCTCAGCCTGTTAGACAGAAATGTCACCATGCTGGCTCAAATCACCTGTCTGAATAATGAAACACGCTATTTTCTATCTCTGCGGATGTTCTAGGGAAAGACAGATGGTGAAATTAATCAGTAATAAACTCAACGATGAGCAGTACTCCCAGAATTATTACAGCGAGCGTTCCTGATGAATAGCGGCTTATTATACATTCCGCACCGCGCACCAACAATTCAAATATTTCACCGTGATTTTCTCACACCATTAAGCTGAGGTGTTTTCAGCGGGTGAGAGGGGTCTATCGTAAAACTAATCAGACATTTTCATGTGGGTTTTTCTCTCAATTGATCCTTGGCATGGATATAATAGCGTATTATGTAAAATATGGGACAGTTTTTTGAGACGGCAATGAATGTGTTGACACGTACACGTTTTTTATGTGACTCGGAATGATTAAACATAGCGTGAGCGCGAGCAAATTATGCTAATATTCAATTTAACCCTGAAGTTTGGCCTGCGGTGTTGTACAAATCAAGGTTTGATGGTGATGTCACATACATTTGCAGCATTTAACAACCCAGTCTCAATGGAAAACATCACACTGCCAACATTTTAGTACAATTGATGAATAGGCCTAGTTGTCAGATGACACATTCATAACCAATTTTTCTCACTCATTTAAAAATTTTTTTACATATCATCTACAAACACAGGCTCATTCTGAAAACGTAGCCCTACATACATTTCTAGAGGTCGCTAATTATGTAGCCAGAAGTATGCATGGCTGCATTTGGTTTTTAAAACAAATGCTATGAGGTGGTATGACACCGTTCTTTTTCACTCTACCAGCTGACTGCTTACCTCCATGTGGACGCCATTATCGATGTTACCAGTTTGTCCAGTGGCTCGCCATGTACATTGGCGGACTTAAGACGCAGAGAGGAGTTGACCACGACAGTGGGGTTTGAGTCTGTTGAAGAATGGGCCCAGAAAGCAAGTAAGAAATAACATAAACAAGTTAATAACAAGGTGAGAATGTGGTAAAATCTGAAAATGTGGTAAAAATCAGGCAAGGGCTTTTCTTTTTCTGGATTTCTTTTTAAAACTGTCGGTTGGGTTTGGGGAAGAGGGTGTACATGTCAATTTGTGCTTTTGAAAACACTATTGGTTGGGTTTAGGGAAGGAGGGTGGTGGGTCAGTCAATCGGTCAGTCGGTCAGTCAGTCGACAGCAGCTTCTGGTGGATTTACACAAGAACAGCAGAGAAATTTGCGATCCCCAAAAGCGCACACAGCGGCCTCTGGTGGATTCGTGAAAACAAAAAACTGTAAAAACAAAAACACTCCTCGTTTACCTGCTTATCAGCTGACCACTTACCTTCGTGTGGATGGCGTTCTCGCTGTTACCAGTTTGTTCAGTGGCTCGCCATGTACGTCAGTGGACATGAGACGCAAAGAGAAAATGACCGCGATGATGGGTTCAAGTCTGGTGAAGAACAGTTTCAAAAAGCAGGTAAGACAAAAACAAAAGGTTTAGTTAGTTTTGGTTTAGTTTTTCAGTTAGTTTTAGTTTCGGTTAGTTTCAGATTTTAATCTATAGTGATTACTATTATTTTAATTATATATATTATTTGGAGTCAACTAAATGTTTAATGAGCAATAGTAGTCTTTACTGTAGTTTACTAAAATAACCTTGCTTTATTGTTATTGAAACCAAAAGTTAAAATTGAAAAGACAAATCCTTATTACTATAAAACAACCTTGTGCTGCAGTAAAAATAGTATTAATAGTCTACATCATGAAATCACATGTTAGTTTGTTAGTTTAGGCTTTTGCACAAATACAATCCAGTGCTTGGGACAATATCTTCAAGTAAGTAAAAAAATACTGTATAAAAACTCTTTTACATGGCATTGTGAATATCTGAGAAGACAAAGTTTGTAAAATGATCCAGGCCCTTGGAATTCTCATGTGCTTCTCAGAGTCTCGGAATAAAAGTAATCAAATAAATAAGTAATAAGTATTAATGCACGTTGAATCATGTTGCATCATTTGGCAAAGAAAATGCCAAATGAATAAGTAATATTGCACATTGTAGACCATGCATAAATAATAGAAAATAATAGAAATGTAATGGCTAACCGTAGAGAGATGATACGGTTGATGATAATGCATGGTTATGCATATTGTACATGATTGCTTACAGAATGAGATTAAATAATATATAAGAGCTTTCAGTGTGGATAACCATACAATTTATTTTTTAATGCTTATTATTATAATATTATATGAATTATATTATATTATATTATATTATATTATATTATATTATATTATATTATATTATATTATATTATATGAATTATATTATATTTTATTATATTTATTATATTATATTATATTATATTATATTATATTATATTATATTATATTATATGAATTATATTATATTATATTATATTATATTA
>CAIGQQ010015131.1:5186429-5210650 GCA_903798035.1 Danio albolineatus
AGATTTTTTTAACACATTTCTAAACATAATAGTTTTAATAACTCATCTCTAATCACTGATTTATTTTATCTTTGCCATGATGACAGTAAATAATATTTGACTAGATATTTTTCAAGACACTTCTATACAGCTTAAAGTGACATTTAAAGGCTAAACTAGGTTAATTAGGTTTACTAGGCAGGTTAGGGTAATTAGGCAAGTTATTGTATACGATGGTTTGTTCTGTCCACTATTGAAACAAAAAATAGCTTAAAGGGGCTAATAATTTTGACCTTAAAATGGTTCTTTAAAAATTAAAAACTGCTTTTATTCTAGCCGAAATAAAACAAATAGGACTTTCTCCAGAAGAAAAAACATTATCAAACATACTGTGAAAAATTCCCTGCTCTGTTAAACATCATTTGGGAAATATTGAAAAAAGACAAAAAACCTGATAGCCAGGAGCCACCTAGCAACACCCAAGAAGACCATTGCAACCCCAAACCAACCACTGAAATGTATCATTATGACTTAAAAGGGGACCCAGAATGTAAAATAAGATGTAAAATAAGACTCTGACGTCCCTTGAGTGTGTATGTGAAATTTCAGTTCAAAATACCCCCCAAATAATGTGTTATAACCATCTCTTTGAGACCTTCGTCTTAATATGGTGACTGTTGCTTAAATTGTCACTTAAACGTTGAAAAGAGGGCAAAGCTACAAATGCCATTCAGCATAATGCAGTGCAGATTTAAGAACAAGTCTAACGTCCTAATGAGACAGAAACCTTACTAATGGGCGGGGCTTTCACCCTCTGATGACACATGCAAAGGGAGAATGTCAATCACAGCGTTTCTGCAGACTGTTATCAAGTGTGATTATAAAAAATAAGTGTAATATATTTGTATCATTATAAGCTAGTTATGTACATGTGTTCAAATCCCTTATAAAAGTGTTTTTCCATAATAGGACCCCTTCAAGTTCACCGTTGAATTCATAACTGTCATTTAATTGTCACGCAGAGGATTTGTGCATTTATTCAGACATATATTTTCAGGAATACGTGAAAACTAAGCTTCAGTCTAAAGATAAACTGACTGATAATACTCTACTTCTGCAAATGGCCTTGCATCTCAAATAAATAAAAGCACCGTGGAGATGAGCACTTGGAAAAATGACCTCTTGCTCTGCATTTTAGCTCCGATAAAGCCTCCGTAAAATACTGTAAAATTGGAGGAGTGGATGTCAGAAATCATAGGGAGGGATCGCAACCTCTCTCGATGTTCCTTGAAATGCGATGATTATAATGGGTGAAGTGGAGTAGGGAAAAGTGTTGAATGAATACGGTCAGGACTCTTATAAGCTTTCTAGTGCAATTTTGTAGAAACTAGTATTGATCCTTTTTTTTTTGGTCCCCATCACACAAAAGCCATTCCCTCGTTTGCCCTTCACTTGCTCCCATTTCACCCAGTGAGACGTTTGTTCATCTGGCACAGATTTAGAAGCCACATCCTGCTCTCAGCAACAGACATGTTGAGAAAAGCAAAGACAACAACTAGGCAATTTGATGGAGTAGTTGACCCCTAAACATAGAGAAAATTAACATTAATTACAGGTATATACTCTCATGTCAACCTGTATGTTGTTGTTATCATTATTTATTTATTTATTTGTTTGTTTGGTTTGTGTTTACATGTGTGTGTGTGTGATAAATACAAAATAGAAGACCTCCGAAAATAGAGAAAATTAACATTATTTACGCACTCTCATGCCAATATGTTGTTGTTATCATTATTTATTTATTTATTTATTTATTTATTTATTTATTTATTTATTTATTTATTTATGTTTTGTGGGTGCATGTTTGTGTGTGATAAAAACAGAATAGTTGACACCTAAAAACAGAGAAAATTAACGTGACTTGCTCACTCTCATGTCAACCTGTATGTTATTTGTTTGTTTGTTTGTTTGTTTGTTTATTTATTTATTTATTTATTTATTTATTTATTTATTTATTTATTTATTTATTTATTTATTTATTTATTTATTTATTTATTTATGTTTTGTGTGTGTGTGTGTGTGTGTGTGTGTGTGTGTGCATGTGTTTGATAAAAACAGAATAGTTGACACCTAAAAATAGAGAAAATGAACATTATTTATGCACTCTCATGTCAACCTGTATGTTATTTAATTATTTTTTTATTTATAATTTTATTTATGTATTTATGTATTTATGTTTTGTGTGTGTGCATGTGTTTGATAAAAACAGACTTGTTGACACCTAAAAATAGAGAAAATTAACATTATTTATGCACTCTCGTGTCAGCCTGTATGTTGTTGTTTTTATTAATTAATTAATTAATTTTAAAAAATTATTTATGTTTTGTGGGTGTGTGTTTGTGTGTGATAAAAACAGAATAGTTGACACCTAAAAATAGAGAAAATTAACATCACTTGCTCACTCTCATGTCAACCTGTATGTTATGTATTAATTTGTTTGTTTGTTATATTATTTATAATTATATATTTTTAAGCCTTTTGGCCAATCACAGAGCTGTGTGAGTTTACTGGTGTATGTGAGTCTCAGGAGGACACAATCCTTCTGCAACTGACTATCAGGGGTCAGCTATATACAGTAGTGTGTGTAATAAACAGATTCATGCTTCAGTGAACCAAATTCATATTTTTAAATCAATTACATCTCACTGGTTCATCAGTTTTATTTACGTTTTTGGTGTTTTGAGGGACAAAGAGCTGATTCTGACCCATACTGTAACCTCTGATGGGTTATTTCAGCAGACACAGGGCTCTCACACCTTTACCAAAATCACATTTAAGGACTTTTAAATGGCGCCAAATCTCTGTCTTTGTCATTGAACTGTTCATTCAGATTCGTTCGAATCGCCTCATTTACAAACAAATTAAGTGACTCACTATGAATGACTCGCTCAGAGATTTCTTGTTAACCTCATTTGTTAAGTGTTTAAAACTTTTTTGCAAATGGTAACAACATAAGACGTGTTTAAAAGTCTATATTGTTGTGAATAGTGTACAGGAAGAGCCACTTGATGAGTTTTCAACATGTTTTTCTTTACGTGACCCGAAACAGAAAGCAGCCTCTCCTATACTTAAAGCTAAAATACACATGAGTTTAATTTATACATTAGGCTTTATGTAGATTAAAAAAAAAATATATATATATATATATAAAATAATATATATATATTTTAGATTTATTAGATTTAAACATTTATTAGAGGTCAATGATTCTTAAATTTGCTGTTCTGTGATCGTCTACTCTCCCCTGTTAATGACCCCTGACCTACTATCTGCTGAATCTGAATTTCACGACCTGAATTTCTGGTTTTGAATGTCAGAATATTCAATTTGATGTTCTGAATTTCTAGAAAACTTGAAACTGTATTTTTACAGACCCAACATCTGCAGTTGAGCAATTCAGAACACAAAAAATCAGAAGTTTGAAAATATGTCTAAAGAAAATTCAGCCTTGAAAAATTCAGTCATCTTAAATTTCAGATGTTCAATATTCAAGTTATGATATTCAAATTCAAATGAAAAAATTCAAATTCAAAACAATTTTTAACGCCATATAAAAATCTGATTGATTAAATTACAATTGTCAATAATTTAAATTTGCACAATTCAAATTCAGATTGTTTCGGCATATTATTAGCTCCATAAATTGTCCGTAGTGTATGCGTGTGAATGAGAATGTATGGGTGTTTCCAAGTATTGGGTTGCGGCTGGAAGGGCATCTGCTGCGTAAAACATATGTTAGTTGGTGGTTTTGTTGGTGGTTTAGTTGGTGGCTGGATTAGTTGGTGGTTCATTCTGCTGTGGCGACCCTTGATTAATAACGGGAATAACTCGAAAAGGACATGAACGAATGAATAAATATTAAAGGAAATAACAACCATTCCTCCTCCAGGTTGTGATCAGTATTCAGCAACATAACATGTCCTGCTAATTAAAAGGGATTTTTCCTACTAATCTCGAAAAATAAAATAAAGTGACTCGATTTAAGATCTAAAAAGTGTTTCTCACTTCCTTTTTCATGCTTAAGATGTTCATATTAAATATTGCTGCGAGGCTTTGGTGAGATTTATCAGAGGTAAACAGATACGGGCCCTCGAGCTACACGCAGACGTGTTGTGAGACGTATTCGTTCATTTTCTGAAACTATCACGTGCTGCAGATTCACACAAGATATCTCCACTTTAGAGCTTGCGTTCTTTCTAATACAGTCCTAATGATGTTCAATTTTATTTCGCATTATTTAGCAGAAATGTTTTCCATCCGCTGTCTTTCCTCTAAATGTGGGAGTTTTGTTTCGGCACAAAAGAACGTATGCAGAATAAACAAGCGCTAAATGGAGGAAATTGCTTTGTAGACTCCTTAATGACGCTTGTACACTTCCTCCCCCTCTCCTGAATATTTTGGTCACAGATAAGCGTGTAAATCGCTGGAGATGCGCACCCGCCGACTGCCGCCCTTTGATGTTTACAAGCCCTTCTCAAACCCGCTTAAAATGCTCAAAACTGAAAAGCCAGAAAAACAGATGTAATAGAATCTCCCTGTTGCTTGAAGGAAATTGTCAACAGGAATGATACGCTTCTCCGCGGCTGGCTAATAAGGACAAGAAGAGGTAACTTAAAGGCAGTAAGACGTCTATCTTAACATGTCTGCTTGTTCTACTTTACCTTCTCGCTGATGCTAATGACGGGAAGAGGTATCAGCCATTACGACGGCCAGATTGTTTTGAGCCGAAGATCCGTTCATTAAAATCCAGGGATGAGGACACGGCTGCAGTGTATAGAACAAGCCAACTCTGCCTCATTATGGATACGTACTCAGGTCTACATTTCTGGGGACAGCAAATACATAACTGGAAGTACGTCAGCTCACAGTTTTTGTTCTTGCAAATCCACCAGAGGCAGTGGTGTATGCTTTTTGATGATCTCAAATTTCTCTCATGCATCCTCTTCTCACGTAAGAGGCCTCAATATACACTTCATCCGACCAGGCCAGCATGCTGTTGACTGACTGACCTACTGACCGACCTGCCCACCCTATCCCTAAACCCAACCAATAGTACTTTCAAAAGCAATCGGTAACACTTTACAATAAGGCTCATTAGTTAATGAATTTACTAACACGTGTACAGCATTTATTAATCATAATTGAACATTTACCAATATATTATTAACATCCAAGTCCATGCTAGTTAATGCACCGAGTTAACGTGTATTTCCATTAACTAACGTTAACTAACATGAACAAATACTGTAGTAAATGTATTGTTGATTGTTTGTTCATGTTAGTACATGCATTAACATTAACTAATGAATCTTATTGTAAAGTGTGACCGAGCAATCTAGAAAAAGAAAGGCGGTCGTGATCATGTGAATTCACCACGTTTTCAGCCTGTTGGTTATTTATTTATTTATTTTGTTGGTTTTTTACCTGGTTTCTGGGACCATTTTTTGCCAGATTCGAATTCCGCCATACAGTGTTGGGCAGTAGCGTCGTTACAAGTAGAGACGCTACTAGCTTAGCTACATTTCTCAGTAACGGTGGAGTCGCTACTTTCTAAATCAAACAGCTTTTAAGTAGTGAAGCTATTCTTTAGTCAAGTAGTGCAGTAGAATCCATACAAGCTATACTGTATCTACCGATGGCGGATTAATAAGTGATGCCACCGACATTCACGGAGCTGTTGTGAGGTGACAGTGCTACCCATTCAGAGGACCATTCAGTATTGGTACCTTTGTTGTTTTAAACAGATGTTTGTTGAATATATAAGTTCTGCCACTCATTAAAATAAAGATCCATGTGGTTTTATTTAATTTTATTTAATTTTATTTTATTTTATTCTGCCACTCTTTAAAATAAAGCTCAATGAGGTTTTACTTATTTATTTTTATTTTATTTCATTTTATTATTCATTTATTTTATTTTTTTGCAGTGATATCATAAAACAATTTTGGCTCCTCAAAAAACAACAACATATGTTCATTCTGAAAGCGAATTCCTATAAACATTTCAGCAGATCACAAATTATGTAGCCAGAGGAACGTATGGCTGCATTTAATCTTTAAAACAAACACTACGGGGCGGTATGATGCCGTTCCTTTTTGCGGTTACCAGCTGACCGCTTCCCTCTGTATGGCTTTTTGGCTGTTACTAGTTTGTCCAGTAAGTCAAGTAGTGCAGTAGCGTCCACACAAGCTATATTTACAGATTAATAAGAGAGCCCCTGACATTTACAAAGCTGTGAGGCTGGTTTCTAGCCGATGAAAGTAAATCCATGTGATGGTGAGAATGACGATTCCTTCTTCTATTTTACAGTGGTCGACAACAAACTTTCTGGTGCGTTACTACCACCTCTGGCTGCGGTCGGTGACGTCGGCAACCAGTTAGGCTAGAACGAGAAATTTGCTTGATGAAAAGATGACTGGAGTAAGACGAAGGAGGAGGCAAGAATCTTGATGAACTTTGGGAGTCCTGCAAGAACGCTTTCTTTGCCATTCCAGATTATTAATAAGTTATAATAAGTAGATGCAGTCGTCCAAGTTCATGGGAGTCATACACAATATTAATTATTTTCCCACTGCACCATGATTTTATGTTCTATACTGTACATTATTTATGTTAAGTGGTGAGACTTTAGTCTTAGCAAAGTCAGACCTTACTGTCCTAATTAAATAATTAAAAATCAAGACATAATCATATTTTATTTTAGTAAAATAAGCGTAATCTAGAGGCCTTTTCCTTTCTTATAAACCACTTCTGATACCAAATGATCAACTAGAAGTCAAGTTATTATTTGGTTGTTTCTAAAACTTGGATAGGCAATGACTTTAGTCCGGTAGTGTATGACTTTTTTGGTTTGGTAGTTCAAGATCACTGCTTATTGCGATCAAAAAAGCACTCATTAATTGATTTGAATGTTTATCTAAAAAAGAATGCAAGGCAATAAACATGCATTCAATTTCAATGACTAAGAATGCTCTAAATGCCTAGTATTCTTTCTATGTAAGTATATAATTTCCATAATAAGCGTCCTTTTATAACCAATATGCAAAAGTGTACTTCTTCACAAGGGTATATTTATAATTCCACTGCCTCTGATTTGATGCTACCTCACAGAGCTTACTTTTTTTTCTGTGAGCGCCGCACATCAGCAAAGCATCTGCTTTAAATGCTGTCAGCTGAGATCTCTTTATCTCTGTTCCTCTAATGCTCTTTTTGATGATGCATCTCCTATTGACTGCTTGCGCACGCTTGGATTATAAATCTCCCAAGGTTTGCTCAAACCCCTTATTTTTTTTTCCCCTCCTTCACATCAGTATTCACAATAAGCTTCTTATCTGCCGTGTTCCCCATCATCCCCCCCAGATGCTTTGACTCTTTCTAGTTAAAGTTCATCATGACTTCAAATGAGGTCCATCTGTCACTCTTAGCCACCCGGTGGCCTTTGCTCTCGCTGTGCCCAATGGAGGGTCTCAGAGGGAGTGGGTTAGACCTCTGTAACCCCGCCTCCTATCGGGACTGCAGATGACTGACAGCCGGTTCACAGCCCTGCCACTAAAAAAGTCAGTCGGAACCACAACACAAACCTGCAATGTCAACCCGAAACACACCAGAGGAACAGAGCGCTACAGCTGAAAGTGCTTAACGGAGAGCAAACAGGAGAGGTGAGACATAACAGTTTGGATTAGCGCAGCTTTATTTGACCTTTGCCCTTGCTGTGACACTGAATGTGGATGTGTCAACATTGAGATTTCAGGTTAAATGTTAAATGGCTCCATGAAGGAGCTTTGCCATCTGTTGAGTGCTTCCATTGCACAAAAAGCTATTTAGAGTACTAAAATGGTCTTCATTGATGCATTTTCCTCTCTATTTCAGAAGTGACCACAGTGGAGTGAACCACCAACTATTCCTATAACTAACTGTTTTCCTTAGCGGATGCATTTTCAGTTGCAACCCAGTATTGGGGAACACCCATACACACACAATCACTCACACACTCATACACCACAGCCAATTTAGTTCATTCAATTCACCGGTACTGCATGTCTTTGGATTGTGGGGGAAACTGGAACCCCGGAGGAAACCCATGTGGTGAATATGCAAACACCTCACAGAAATCCCAACTAGCCCAGCCGGGACTCTAACCAGTGACCTTCTTGTTGTTAGGTGACAGTGCTACCCACTGACCCACCGTGCACTTAAATGGTCTTCACTCGAACAATAAAAAGAAGTTATTTTTTTAAGAAATGTTCATTTAAAGCAGGGGTCTCAAACTCGCGGCTCTTGGGACGATAGTTTATGGTCCCCGCCTTAATTTGAAAGTTTAATGTCAGTGCAGTCAGTGCGGCCCGCAAGTGTTGTGTGCGGAACTGAACGAACCGACCAATCACTGTGGGGTACATGCCTCTTGGAGGCGGGACATCGGCTTGACGCAGGCAGAGAAACATTTCTCAATGAGTGAAAGTTACAGCAGCGAGTATAATAAGCACAACTCGACCATCCATTGGTTTGGAAGCTAAAAGTTATCCTTTTTTCCAACCACATTTATAATGACTAAGTGTGCTTATAATGAACAATCCTATGGACACTTTTCACCCTTCCAAGTCTGTTATGATGCGTTTAACAGCTATCATAAACTAAAATCCTTGAAAGTTTACAATATTTATAAATATATATATTTTTAAATCTGTACATTAATAAGCATTTATGTATATATTATATCATATTTGCGTCAAATTACGGATTGATGTTTGTAATGCAGCGTCTATGGGCTGGGAGTAAAACTGACGTCGTTCTGTCTTCGTCTCTGCTGTCTCAAAGTTTTTTGGTTTTTTTTACTTTTTCTGAAAGTCTTGTTACCACCATCGTGGAGTTGTTCTGTTATTACTTCAGCAAATACCATTGTAAAAAAAAAAAGTATTTGTTGTACTCTCCCATTCACTGCTCTCTACGTTCACCCAACTATGATGACTTCTGCTACTGAGAAACCCAGAAATGTGAAAAGGATCCATTGTGTGCTATTACGCATGCAAATATAGGTAGTTTTCTAGAATAGCTTTCCTAATCGGCGTGAACTGGGTCAAGTTAACAGATTGTACAAAAATAGAAACCTCTTCAAAAGTTACACTACACTGTAAAAAAATGGTCACACTTTATTTTGACGGTCCGTTTGTTGAATTTAAGCTAAATTGCATCTATATGCCAACTAATTGTCATTAGATTATAAGTAGACTGTTAGGTTGGGGTTAGGGGTAGGGTTAGCGTAAATTCACATGTACTTGCAAAGTTTCTTATAGTCAGTTAAATGTCTGTTGAATGTCAGTATCAACAAATATTAAGTAGACAGTCTACTAATACTCAAATGGACCATCGAAATAAAGTGCTACCAGCAAAATCCGTAATTTTCTGTAATTTAATATCCGTTATTTTACTGTAAGTTTCTGTAATTTAATATTAATTGTTTTACGGTAAATTTCTGTAATTTATTATTCGTTATTTTACGGTAAATTTCTGTAATTTAATATCTGTTATTTTACGGTAAATTTTTGTAATTTAATATTTGTTGTTTTACTGTAAATTTCTGTAATTTAATATCCGTTAGTTTACGGTAAATTTCTGTAATTTAATATTCGTTATGTTACGGTAAATTTCTGTAATTTAATATCTGTTATTTTACGGTACATTTCTGTAATTTAATATTCGTTGTTTTACGGTAAATTTCTGTAATTTAATATCCGTTATTTTACGGTAAATTTCTGTAATTTAATATTCGTTGTTTTACTGTAAATTTCTGTAATTTAATATCCGTTATTTTACGGTAAATTTCTGTCATTTAATATTCGTTATTTTACTGTAAATTTCTGTAATTTAATATCCGTTATTTTACTGTAAATTTCTGTAATTTAATATCCGTTATTTTACGGTAAATTTCTGTAATTTAATATCCGTTATTTTACGGTAAATTTCTGTAATTTAACGTTTTTTTTTTTCACCCCAGCTGCCGGAAATAAACCGTAAAATTATAGATTTTTTTTTTTACAGTGTGCTTGAAGAATCAAAGCCAACATTTTCCCTTTTTTATTAATTTATTTATTGACTTTGGTTGAATTATCACTTCTATAACCCTTGAGTCTCCAACCGTAACTCTCTATGAGCAGTAGTAAACCGAACACCACTAATAAGCCTGATTAAAATGCATAGTGTGTGTATGAACAAATCTAAAAGCTCAGCAATAAAACCTGTACCTCGTTAATCACCAATAAATAGATTTATAGTTGTAGCTATTAGCGACTTTGGATAAAGTTATTAAAAACCTCATGACAACCACTGCTAATATTTAAATAACGAAAGCAGAACAACAGTAAGGGCTCATTAATTCTTAAAGAAACGC
This sequence comes from Danio albolineatus, assembly GCA_903798035.1. Lineage (NCBI taxonomy): Eukaryota > Metazoa > Chordata > Actinopteri > Cypriniformes > Danionidae > Danio > Danio albolineatus. Next base: position 5,196,853 of record CAIGQQ010015131.1, read on the forward strand.
TAGCATTTATTTATTAAATTATTTATTTCTTTCATTAGTCTCGGTCTTGCTGATATCTTCCATTTTGACACTCACGGAGCACTGCTGCGATGAAACTGGAAGCCTCGATGCACGTGCCCCCTTTTTTTTTTTTGCGGCCTTGCGATTGACTCCCCACAGAGACTGGAAGAGCGGAGCGAGGCCTGCCCAGACAGCTAATGTTATTAGTCTCATTACAGCACCCCGGGAGCTCTGAGGCAGGGGGCGGCCGCCTGACGCGCTGTTTATTTCCGATAACATCCTCGCAACTACACTGCTCCAATTACGTCCCTCATAATGAGCCAGATTATGTCTCTCTCGGCAGCCCCGTGTCATTCAGAGCGGGAAGCGGTCGGGGTTTAGACAGGAACAATCAAGAACCACTGTTGGAAAACATGGCTGTACAGTTGAGTTTCCTATAATATGTTTTCTTCTGGAGAAAGTCGTATTTGGTTTATTTCGGTTAGAATAAAAGCAGGTTTTTTAAAGTTATTTAATGATATACTGTTGCCCTAAATAAATAAACAAAAAAAAACTACATATACCACTTCAAGAGTTCACACTTAGCTGATGATTGATAACAAAGCTTGTTTAGCTTTGTATACTGGTATAACTTCATATACTGGTATAACAGAAAATGTTAGCAGTTTTAAAACAGTGACTTATAAACCGTGACAAGGGAGAGCGGGGCACAAAGTAATACTCAAATGGACCATCAAAATAAAGTGTTACCAAAAAAGTCCGTAATTTAAAAAATATATATACCGTAAAATAACGGACATTAAATTGCTGAAATTTCCTTAAATTTAAATTTCTGGTAAATTTCTGTAATTTAATATCCATTTTTACGGTACATTTCTGTAATTTAACGACCGTTATTTAACATTCTTTTAAGATTTTTTATGGATTTTTTTTAAGCACAATGTGCTTGAAGAATCAAAGCAAAGAATCTAATTTTCTCTGTTTTATTTATTATTTATCATATATATATATATATATATCTTTTATACTGCAAAAATGGTTTCTCCTGTGTTTCTCATCTAAATTTCACCAAACTTTTTCAATAATTGGCAGGTAGACATCTGCCAACACTGTGGTGAAAACCTTAGAGGATGCCATGGTTAACCCTGAGCAAATACCTTAAAACTCTGTGTTACATTTTACCCCGCGTTACTTTGTGCCCCGCGTTCCCCTAAACCTTGAAACCTGTTATGTCCCAAGAACAAACCATTGTTATCCAATGACATGCCTAATTACACTAACTTGAACCTAATTAACCAATCCTTAACTGATCCTTAAAATGTCACTTCAAGCTGAACACTATCTTGAAAAACATCTAGTCAGTTATCATGTCCTGTCATCATGTCAAATATAAAAAGAAATCAGTTATTAGAAATGAGTTGTTAAAACTATTATGTTTAGAAATGTGTTATGAATAAAATCTCTCCATTAAACAGAAATTGGGGGAAAATATAAAAGATTTTTAAAAATCTGCCTTTTGATATAGATTTACATATTATTGCGGTGCCTCATTGTTCAGGTACAAACCGTTCTTTATTTCGAAACAAGTAATACAATTTTTTTAAGAAACCGTCTTAATAGCACAAGCCATGACTTTTTTTTTCATCACGTAATAGTGGTGTTGGTTGATAATTGGGAATATAACACAACCAGGAACTATGCTTCTAACTACAGCTCTTGAGGTGTAGTTGCAAGCTTACAAGTTTGCGACGCAGTTTGCGAATGTTCGTTGGAATGAATTTGGGAAATGCCAAATCAACAAACTATGTTTGTAATGACGAAACTTGCAACCTTAGTTGGCTAACGATGGTTTAGCAAACATACCCCAGGTTAATAGCATGCTTGTCATTCATGTAGGCGATAAGTAGGGCCAGACAGAATCTGCGGATATTTTTTGCTATTTCCGTGGAGAATTTAGTAAAAAAAATCTGCTGATTTATGCGGAATGATTTTAGAAGTATCATAATACCTAATATATGAACTAAAAAATAATACAATTGAAATTTTTATTTAATGTTTATAATACAAATCCAATTAAAGCCACTTGTTTGGTAAACAAAGCAAGTCTCTCATATATCTACTAAAAGACAGAAAATATGACTTTACAAACTGTATTGTAAATAAATCACATGAAATATAAATATTATTATTATATAATTTAATATTAATATTTTTATATTACAATTATACTAGTGAAATGAAATTAAAAAGTGAATAAATATAAATTTACACAAGCAAATATGACTCGATGGGTTAAAAATCTGCGGATAAAAACTTGCACATACAGTACCTTAGGATTGGTATAACAGAAAATGTTAGAGGTTTTAAAACTGTGACCATGGTAAACCTTGAAACCTGTTATCATCCCAAGAACAAACCATTGTAATACAATGGCATGCCTAATTACACTAACTTGTACCTAATTAAGCAAGTTAATCCTTTAAACATCACTTCAAGCTGAATACTAGTTAGTATCTTGAAAAATATCTAGTCAAATATCATGTCCTGTCATCATGGCAAATATAAAAAAAAATCAGTATTTAGAAACGAGTTATTAAAACTATTAGGTTTAGAAATGTGTTGAAAAAAAACTTCTCTCCGTTAAACAGAAATTGGGGGAAAATATAAAAGATTATAAATTAAATTCTGACTTCAACTGTGTTTTGATATGGATATAAATATTACTGCAGCAAGCCCCCTTAATGTTCAGGTACAGACCGTTCCTTATTTCAAAACAAGCAATACTAATTTCAAGAAACTGTCTTGATAGCACAAGCCATGACGGGTTTTTTTTTTTCCATCATGCAATAGTGGTGTCGGTAATTAACTTTCTGAGAAAAGGATTTGAAAAGTTTCTCTCTATTAAACTTGTCGCCATTTTATGACTTCTCCTTTGAACACAGTTAAAGCCGTAACGCTGAGATAATTCTCCACTTCCCAGCAACTCGCCGGTCCTCCAGAAAGAGAAGGAATTGTATGAAAAAGGCACACACTTGTTCCGACTCCAATTACATTCTCTGATATCAGTCTGGAAGTACATAGCGCTAATTAAAACAGTATGGTTAACCAACAGCCCGGGCCATTCAGTCCTGCAACACTTTGAAATCACTTTCCTTATTGCGGTGCCAATCTCTTATGAGAATGGGGCTCAAGTTTATTTGAAAGTCTAATGCAATACTCGCTGGCTGAACCTTTCCAAAATGAAGTGCCTACAATAATTTCAGCAATTCCCAAAATGCATATGTGGGTCAAAAAAGGACTGAGGCGTCACTTTTTTTCCTTGCTATTTTTCAAATGCAGAGGTCTGCTTTTCTTACATTTCAGGAATCGCTTAATTAAGGTGTCTTGTTTTATGTAAAGTAGCTATTTTCAGATTGAGTTTGTTATAATTTAGAGTAAAATTAGTGACAAAACAACTTGAATACCTTTGAAAAATAAACTGGTCGCGCTTAGAAGCATTTTTATGCCTGTTAATGTGAATATGTTATATGAATATGTTGACGTTTTCCTCACTTCAGCTTCTTATCAGATTTCATGTCCAATCAAACACATTCCAGAATCTGAATCAGTGTTCCGCTCACTATTTACACTACATGACAAAAGTCTTGTCACCAACCCTAGTTTTAAGAGCAGCAAATAACTTGATTTCTAGTTGATCATTTGCTATCAGAAGTGGTTTATATGAAAGGCAAAGGCCTTTAGATTATGCTTATTTTACTAAAAATAAAATATGATTATGTCTTGATTTTTAATTATTTATTAAGGACAGTAAGGTCGGACTTTGCTAAGACTAAAGTCTTGTAACTTATCAGAAATAATGTACAGCATAGAATATAAAGTCATGGTGCAGTGGAAAAAAATTTATATTGTGTATGACTCCCATGATCTTGGACGACTGCATCCATACATATCTGCAGTGACTCAAATAACTTATTAATAAAGTCACCTGGAATGGCAAAGAAAGCGTTCTTGTAGCACTCCCAGATAACATCAAGATTCTTTGGATTCATCTTTAATGCCTCCTCCTTCATCTTACCCCAGACATGCTCAATAAAGTTCATGTCTGGTGACTGGGCTAGCCAATCCTGGAGCACTTTGACCTTCTTTGCTTTAAGGAACTTAAAGACACCTCTCATATAGAGAAAGACACAAACATTAGTGTAAAAATCTTAATGGTTCTGTGGGTCTCGTCTATAAAATCTTTATTTTGTATTTTCTATTGGATTCAAGTTAGGTGATTGGCTGGGCATTCTACAGCTCGATTTTCTTTCTTTGAAAGCATTTAAGAGTTTCCTTAGCTGTGTTTTGGATCATTGTCCTGTCAAAATGTCCACCCTGGTTTCATCGTCATGCTCCTGCTAATGTAGATGTTGGACGGAAGCAGCTAATATTAGTTTACAATGACGAAGGGCAGGGGGTTGTTGAATAACTACTGAAAGATTTCAGCTGTTGTCTGGGCTTTCAACGCCTTTATATATATATATATATTATGTTCTGGTTCTTGAATCTGATTAGCTGGTAGCTGTGCGATATTCTGCAAAAAACAGCACTAGTACAGCCTCTTCACCCTTCACCCTTGAGTATTACTCCACTTACATACAGCATAATCTTAAAATGTGAGCAAAAATTACCTGTTTTGTCATCACTTTAGATATCAAATACAAGCTCTAAAGTGACTGTTTCTGCTGTTCTGACCATAAGCTGCGGAAGTGAATGCATTGCAGAAGAAAGTAGTTCCTCATACAAAAGGGTTTAAAGACTCTCTGTGTTTGATTTTCTTTTTTTATATATACACAATTATGTCGTCGAACTGTTGTATAAACGCAATGTCACACTTGTAGCAGTGCGATGTGGCTGTATATTGTCACTGCTGGTACACTAAGGCACTCGGCCACATGCCTTCCACTAGTGTCGATATACAGCCAGAATCTTACAGAAACAATGTTAACATGGTTACATTTTTTATAACTGTAGCATTTTTACAGTTTTTTAACCATTGAAACCAGTGTAGTCTGACATGCTTCAGGCTTCAAGATGTGGCTAAAATTGGTAGCTTGCTCACATTTATTACTTTATTCATGGCAAATAGCAACCAGCACCCTATATAGGGGAAAGAGAGCAAAATTCAGACCGTGTAAATATGCTTTCCAGTGAGGTAAATGAAGTCTGGCTTTGGGTCAGAGCCACACAAATCTCTGGCGTGCTCCGGTTCAGAGACACAATAACACAGAGCCAAATTCACACGAATCTATTCCCTCCATCTGAATTCAACACAAGCTTCAGTGCTTTAAAGTGCTAAACATTGCAAAGCAGTTCAATGCCCTCGCCATTATGAACAGCAATTATGAGAAGAGATAGCACCTGTGCCATCCATCAACATAAATTACAAGCTTTTCAAACAACGCACCGTCAGCAATCCTGAAAAATCATGTGTTTTTTTGTTTGTTTTTTCAAAGCAGTAACAGTTTCATGTTGAATGTCAAGGGAGACTCTATTAAACCTAATTGTTACTAAAACTGTTGAGGCTCATCAGGAGAGGCTACCGTTCATTTTGTTGTGAAATGAGAGAGATGTGGTTTAATGTTATAATTGTTAATTATTTAATTGTATGTATCAAAATGTGTAATTATCATTATTTGGGTTTGTTTCACAGTATTGTCACTCACCGTGGAGGGATTCACTCATGGAAATATGTCTGGTGATCTAATAATTGGGCGACACGGTGGCTCAGTGGTTAGCACTGTCACCTCACAGCAAGAAGGTCGCTGGTTCGAGTCCTGGGTGGCTCAGTTGGCATTTCTATGTGGAGTTTGTATGTTTTTTGGAGTTTTTATGTTTTTTTTGCCAATTATTGTCCACGTGTTTGTCCCCTGCTTTTCTCGCGTAAATCCACCAGAGGCCAATGTTACCTGACTGATTGACTGACTGATTGACTGACCCACCCTCCTCCTTACCTAAACCCAACCGATAGTGTTTTCAAAAGCACCAACTGACCAGCACCCAGCAACTTCCCTAAACCCAACCGATAGTGTTTTCAAAAGCACTGACTGACCAGCGCCCACCAACTTCCCTTAACCCAACCGACAGTGTTTTCAAAAGCAATCCAGAATAAGAAAAGCCCTCTCGGCTGCCTGATTTTTTACCATGTTTTCAGATTTTACCACATTCTCACCATGTTATATACTTGTTTATTGTTTTTTTTGGCTTTTGTTTTTGTCTTACCTGCTTTTTGGAACCGTTCGTCGCCAGACTCAAACCGCGGTTTGCGGTCAATCATAGTCAACTCCAGGGGCGATTATAGGATTTTGATTTTAGGTGGGCTCAGCTCCTTATGAGAAAAAAAGACAAATATAACCATAATCTATTTATAAGTAATAATTTAACAGTAATACACTTAATAATGTTTGACAAATATGGTAGGGTTGTATGCTAAACTCACAGTATTCCACTGAATTGTATAGACGTGCATAGTCATTTGAGTTCTGAATGAGCCAAATAGGCTCAACAAACCTGTTTACTGTAGTAATGCCACTTTATATGTTGATGTACAATTTTTGTTTCCATGTATTTAATAAATAAAACTGCCACTTTTCTAATTAAATGGCATATGTTTAACTAATTCACATATTTCACGAACTGAAATATTTTTAATACAAGACAACAGTGTTGTTTCTATCTGTCAGTGACTCTGACAGGTGAGTACATTCACTAAGTGGTTCTGTCACTGTGTTTAATCCTTTCTGTGCATGACTGTGGTATCGGTAATGCCACATGCACTGTAATGTGTTTTATAATGGCAGATAATAATGGTATAATAGTAAAATATTAGTTAAGAGTTACATTTTCACTGGAGGAAACAGCTGTGATTATGAGGTGAGCACTGAGGAAACAGTATATTGGAAACCCGATTGCTCCAAATGACATTGGGGTATAAGTGATACAAGTGTATCCATAGCAAAGAACTGCAAATAAGCATATTTTATAACAATTGATGGATAAACACACACCTTGTTCTCTTGCTCTGCACAGCTGTGGTTTACTGATCAACTGAAAAACGAAAGTCAGGGAGGAGCCGGATTCTGCCGGTGTCTTCATATCAAATTTAAAGGGGACAGAGACGATAATTTGGTCTACAGTTTATGAGCTAATCGGAAAAGTTTTACAGGGGCTGAGTAGAAATATAGGGGTGCTACAGCCCCACTAAAATAGGCCTAGCGACGCCCATGGTCAACTCCATTTCACATCACAAGTCTGCCGACGTATGCAGCGAGCCACTAGGCAAACTGGTAACAGTGGAAAAAGCCGTCCACACGGAGGTAAGCGGTCAGCTGGAAAGAATGAAAAGGAACAGCATCATACCACCTCGTAGAATTCGTTTAGAGTGACTAATTTCGAGAGGATCACATGCTTTATGATTTACTATGGCTGGCCCCACATTATCTAATCACGATCTCCCAATCACATGATTCCCCGTCTACTATAAATAACCACAGTTCCAGTCCACAGCTATCTTCGTATGGAAGAAAACCCTCCTTTCCATAGGGCGGCACGGCGGCTCAGTGGCTAGCACTGTCGCCCCACAGCAAGAACACTGCCAGCCTGGTCCTCGCCAGGCTGGTGGGTGTTTCTGTGCGGAGTTTGTATATTCTCCCCATGTCTGCGTGGGTTTCCCCCGGGCTCTCCTGTTTCCTCTCACCATCCAAAGATATACACAATTCATAACAGATTAAACAATTAAGGCACTGGTCTAACTCCCTTTCTCCTCGGGTGTTTCCCTTAGCTGCTGCAGCCAGGGAGTTTGAGAGCTACCTAAGCTCAAGCTCCCCTCTAACTCTACGAACGGGAGGGAGCCCTGGGCTCGAGGATCCCTTGAGCTCAGGGCTCTCTCCCGGGACAGCATGCCAAACAAGCTTATATCAACTCATCAGCTAAGTGTGAACTCTTGAAAGATTAAATGCAGGCATATGTACCTTTGGCTACATAATTCGCAATCTCCAGAAATGTATACAGGGCTACATTTTCAAAATGAGCCTTTGTTATTTTTAGCTCAGAAAGAAAATCAATTACCTGTTTATTTTAGTTTGATCATAAATAGTTAGTTAGTTATGATATAAAAAATATTATCGCCTAACAAAGGGGCTGATGTGTGTTATTGATTTCAACGACCAACATGAACGTAGGATTTCCTTCTACTATATAATGTACATTTTTATTACAACTTTTTTTTTTATAAACACCGCATTCATTTTCACTTTGGACACTGGTGACGCTCCGTCTGTCACTTTCAGTCATGTGGCTGTGATAAAAGCCTGTGACAGCGGGTGAAAATGCTGCCTTTCTTCCTTCTGTCACCCTAAAAACCACACTACCGTCTGTCTCACGAGGGACCACAGGGTTTATATCACCTCCATAACAGAGCTGGACAAGCCTGAGGCAGAGAAGACATAGATAAGAGCTTCATATTTACCAGGAAAAAAAACATCAGCACATTTAAACGCAGTTTTAAAACCTGTCAATATTACTATAGGTGTGTCGTAATATTTCACAATGTAAAACTGCAACCATGTTTATCATGTATGGTACACCCAAAATAATGTTTTAGGTGATTATTAATTCATTTTCCTTCTGCGTAGTCTCCATTTCAGAGGTTGCCATCGTGGAATGAATCGCCAACTATCTCAGCATATGTTTTACGCATGTCTTTGGACTGTGGGGGAAGCCGGAGCACCCGGAGGAAACCCATGCGAACACGGAGAACATGCAAACTCCACACAGAAATGTCAACTGGCCCAGCAGTTACTCGAACCAGTGACCGTCTTGCTGTGAAGCGACAGTGCTAACCACTGAGCGACCGTGCCCCCCATGCTTGATAATTATTGTGAATAAATGAACATTAAAAGTACATTAATAGACATTATACACTCACCGGCCACTTTATTAGGTACACATTACTAATACTGAGTTGGACCCCCTATTGCCTTCAGAACTGCCTTAATCCTTCGTGGCAATGATTCAACAAGGTTCTGGAAATATTCCTCAGAGATTTTGGTCCAAATTGACGTGAATGACGCAGTTGCTGCAGATTATGCCATGTACAAAGTTACTTGAATCAAATTCCGTCCACATTCTGAAGCTCGGTTAGAACGGCAGCAGATCGTCTTGACCATGTCTACATGCCTAGATGTATTGACTTGCTGCCGTGTGATTGGCTGATTAGAAATTTGCATTGAAGAACAGTTGGACAGGGGTACCAAATAAAGTGGCGGGTGAGTGTAGATGTCTAATAGACATGTCGATATTCAATAATTCAATATATCGTGATAATGAACATGCGCAATATTGATATTCAGGTCTTCAGGGTGCTCCGGTTTTACTCACAAGTCCAAAGACATGTGCTGTAGGTGAATTGGGGGTGCTGAATTGGCCGTAGTGTATATGTCTGATTGAGTGTGTATGGGTGTTTCCCAGTGATGGGTTGCAGCAGGAAGGGCATCCGCTATGTAAAACATATCCTGGAGAAGTTGGCGGATCATTTCGCAGTGGCGACGCCAGAATAATAAAGGGACTAATACTAAAGAAAATGAATGAATGAATCCTGTCATCCAATCCATCCTCTGCACTTCAATCACCGTCTGGTTCGGCTCATCAGCCAAAACCGACCTCCGTAGACTACAGCGAATAGTCCGGACTGCTGAACGAATCACTGGCACTACCCTTCCTACACTTCAAGAACTGTACTCTTCCAGAGTGAGTAAAAGGGCTCGCAAAATCACACTGGACACCTCGCACCCAGCACACTTCCTGTTTGAACTGTTACCGTCTGGCCGGCGCTATAGAGCAGCGAGCACAAAAACAGCCAGACACAGGAAAAGTTTCTTTCCTCAGGCCATCTACCTCATGAACAGTTAATATTTTCCTATTGTGCAATAAACGTGCAATACTTTCTCATACGCACTTGTACACAGCACCTTATAACAATATACGATGCAATACTTCTCCTTACGCATTTGTACACAGCACCTTATAACAATATACGATGCAATACTTCTTACGCATTTTTACACAGCACCTTATAGCCTGTATATTTATAACAAATCTGTACATACATTTCAACATCCAGATCTTTTTGAACTGACTGCATCTCTGTTTAATGTATATCGTCTTTTTTCATATTTATTTTGTGTTGTCACTTGTCACTTTATGTACACTGGAAGCTTCTGTAGCCAAAGCAAGTTCCTTGTGTGTGAAGCACACTGGGCAATAAAACTGATTCTGATTCTGATATTCAGAACCAAAACATCCCTTTTTTGTACTCATTAATGATCTCATTCTAATTGACTCATGTTCAGTGTTTAGCCAGAACCAAATTTCAAATGCTACTTTGATAATTTCTTAGCTGATAAATAATATATCAGCTTCATTGAAAACACTTTGGAGTTTTTTTCCATGTGAATTTGTCTGTATGATTGACAGCTTGTTTTGCCGGAGAGTGAGATGTATTTCCAGAGCTGAAGAGCTGATGCTTCCCCTCTAATAGAAATAAACGCTGCGTGCCCGGGATATATTTAGAGTTTGTCGCTGCATAATTTGGTGATGATTATACCAGAGTTGCGTCGCCTGCATCCCGGCGTGAATCTGCGGGAGCGTAATTCACTTCTTATTCCTCGCTCGAGAATTTATTTATTTATTTTGACGAGCCCACTGGCCACACGGGGACTGAAATGATTAAATCGGCAGCTGTGAGGACTCAATAGTCACCCAGGAATGAGAACTGGACTGGAGGCCTCAACATGTTGCTGACATTTGTTTTAAATATTGACTCGCTGGCAGTGTTATCATTTCATATGTGTAGTTGTGGAGACGGATGGAGGAGAGGAGGGGGATGTGGTGTGAACTGGGGATTTGCGGAAGGAGTGTGCACGTTTGTGAAAGTGTGTAGGTAGGATGAGGCTCTCTCTTAAACCCTGCTACCAATCTGTCTCTGAGAGAACTGTGGATGCCGGCGAATCGTTTGAAATTGTTCTCTATCTCAAGTCTTGTGCTGCTGGAAAAGTCAGGCAAAACATTGTGCATGAAAACACCAGGCGGTGCAGTCTGGCTGGATGTGTTGGCAGTGTTGTGGTTACCAGTCTCAGGTAAACAGCACAGTATTCACTGAGAGAGCTTATTTTCAGTGCTAAATTGAAGCAATGTTCGCTTATTCGCACATGTCGATTTGGAATTTTTGTCCAGCTCAATTAATAATAATGTTAGTAATATAACAAAACGGCCACTGTATTAGGAACACCTTACTAAGACCAAAGGCTGTTAGGTGCTCTATTGGATTGAGACCTGGTTGGTGACTGTGGAGGCAGTCTTTGAGTACAGTGAACTTATTGTCATGTTCAAGAAACCAGTCTGAGATGATTCGTGCTTTATGAAATAGCTTGTTATCCTGCTGGAAGTAGCCATTAGAGGATGGGTACACTGTGGTCATAAAGGGATGGACATGGTCAGCAACAATACTCAGGTAGGTTGTGGTGTTGACATGATGCTCAACTGGAACTAATAGGCCCAAAGTGTGCCAAGAAAATATCCCCAACACCAGTGCACCACCAGCAGCCTAAACTACTGATACAAGGCAGGATGGACCCATTCTTTCATGGTGTTGATGGTAAATTCTGACCCTACCATATATGTTCATATACATATATCAGGTTGGATGGGAAGCGACGGTATACAGCCATTTTCAGACCTCTTCAGAGATGTTCAATAGGATTTAGCTCTGGGCTCTGGTTGGGCCACTCAAGGACATTCACTGAGTTATTGTGAAGTCACTCCATTGATATTTTGGCGGTGTGCTTTGGGTCATTGTCCTGCCAGAAGATGAGCCGTCGCCCCAGTCTGAGGTAAGAGCACTCTGAAGTAGGTTTTCATTCAGGATGTCTCTGTACATTGCTGCACTCATCTTTCCCTCTATCCTGACTAGTCTTCCAGTTCCTGCTGCTGAAAAACATCTCCACAGTATGATGCTGCCACCACCTGCTTCACTGTAGGGATGGTATCAGCCGAGCGGTGCCTGGTTTTCTCCAAACGTAATGCCTGGCATTCACTCCAAAGAGTTCAAGTTTAGTCTCATCAGACCAGAGAGTTTAGTTTCTTATGGTCTGAGAGTTCTTCAAATCCAGATTAAGAAGTGGCTTCCGTCTGGCCACTCTACCATCAGGCCTGATTGGTGGATTGCTGCACAGATGGTTGTCCTTCTGTAAGGTTCTCCTCTCTCCACAGAAGAACACTGGAGCTCAGACAGAGTGACAATCGGGTTATTGATCACCTCCTTGACTAAGGCCCTTCTCCCCTGATCACTCAGCTTAAACGGCCGGCCAGCTCTAGGAAGAGTCCTGGTGGTTACAAACATCTTCCACTTACGGATGATGGAGGCCACTGTGCTCATTGGAAATTTCAGAGCAGCAGAAATTCTTCTGTAACCTTCCCCAGCCTTGTGCCTCGAGACAATCCTGTCTCGGATGTGTACAGACAATTTCTTTGTCTTCATGCTAAGTTTGTGCTTTGACATGCACTGTCAACCCTGGGACCTTACATAGACAGGTTTATGTTTATTATGTACATCTGACTTTTCAGATTTTTTATTTTTAATAAATTTGCAACAATTTCAAGAACTCTCAATATATTAGTCAATATATTGTTTGTAAATCAACTTAATTTAGAAAACTTAATTAGTTTAGTCATATTAATTAAGAAAATAAACCAATATACGTGACCCATTACAATTAAATTAGTATACTGCAAATGTTTTTTAAAAACAAGAACACATTTTGAACCCATTTGTATTTGTTCCTCTAGCTGTTGATGTTATCCTTCAGGAAGAATGTACTACTGTAAGGTTTTCGTTGTATGTTGGTAAGGTTTAAGGTTATTTTGAGTTCAGGTCCAGTATTCCACAAATACGGTTTGTGGAGAAGACAGCTGTGGGACAGATGATTGCGAAAAGTAAACTCTTCAACCAGAAGGAACCTCACAGGACAATGTTCCAGCTCCAGCTCAGAAAGTGTAAAGTTCACACTCTTGGTCACGTTCCTGAACTGCCAGATGGGACGAACATCTGAGAGTGCTGTTGATCTGAAGTGCAACACTAAATATGGCAGGTGAAAACAGTGTCCAATGCATCAGTCACTCCAGCTATCACTCAAAAGTTTGGAGCACTTGCATGTGCGATATAATAATAATAATATTATCAATGTCTGGACTATCAAATCAAATTATCAAATTCTATAAATAGGGTATGTTTTCAGAATGAGCCTGGATTGACTGCATCATTAATACTTATTTGTTCGCATTTTTGCCTTTTTTTCTGCAAAGTTATTTGCAAGATTTGAGCGAAATTATCCCTTGCCATTTTTTATTTCACAAAATGTCATTCAAAATGATCTTAGTATAATATTAAAATGTAATAATCTGAGTTCTAAGCCCATAAGCAGCAACCTGAGATAATAATTAAGCTGTCAGTCCAGACTTTGAAGAAACCATTCCAAAAATAAAATTCTGTCATTCATCTTATAACAGCATTTCTTTATATATATGGTTGGGTTTAGGTTTGGGGAAGGTGTAGACATTAATAACGATGATGGATGGGTTTAGTTGTGGTGTAGGTGTAGATGTTAATAACTGTTATGTCTGGGTTCAGTGTAGATGTTAATAACTGTGATGGTTGGGTTAGGTGTAGACGTTAATAACTGTTATGGTTGGGTTAGGTGTAGAT
>CAIGQQ010015131.1:5210660-5228882 GCA_903798035.1 Danio albolineatus
TGGTTGGGTTAGGTGTAGATTTTGATAACTGTGATGGTTGGGTTTAGCTTTGGGGAAGGTGTAAACGTTAATAACGATGATGGTTGGGTTTAGTTGTGGTGAAGGTGTAGATGTTAATAACTGTTATGGTTGGGTTAGGTAGATGTTAATAACTGTTATGGTTGGGTTAGGTGTAGATTTCGATAACTGTTATGGTTGGGTTTAGGTGTGGAGCAGGTGTAGATGTTAATAATTCATGGTTGGGTTAGGTGTAGATGTTAAAAACTGTGTTGGTTGGGTTTAGGTTTGGGGAAGGTATAGACGTTAATAATGATGGTTGGGTTTAGTTGTGGAGTAGGTGTAGATGTTAGTAATGATGTTCAGCGGCATCTTGCCGACAGCATAGTTTTGACATTTGGGTCTCCATAACTTCAAGTTACGCCTTTAGTCAGAAACTAGACAGACTCTACTCGTTCCATTGGGCTCTACACTACCAAACTGACCTATGACAGAGCTTGTGCTACATGTTGTCGCGACATGTAGTCACATTTTTTGAGAGGTGCGCGTCAGCTACGGCATCAGCCATGATGAGGGCTATGCAACTGCTCATAAGCTGCGCTGGACCATACACGTGTGCTTCAAGCAGACGTATAAATCAGCCTCAAGGCGCTGCATGCGCACACTGTATCATTATAGATATCCAAATATGTGTCTGATCCTTTTTTATTTATCTCTGTCTGTCTGGACAGCTGTGTCGGCCATGGGGAACTCTGGCTAATGTGAAGCATATACAGCCTGAAATGAGTCCCTGTGCATAGCTAAGAGAGTCTGACAGCTATTAGGATCAGCTTCATTACTACTGCAGAAGCTCCTCTGACGGCAATCACCGTTCCAGAAGCTGTGTGTACGCTAGAAGATGTTGCCCTGGCTAAAAGTAATACTTGATCCCCAGAGCCCAAAGCACATTTCAGACTGGATGCGTACAGGAGGTGCTGGGTGGAGCTGCTAAGTGGCTAAATTACGTGTTTGTGCGAGCGAGAGAATGAGAGAGATGTGGAAATACTGTAACCGTCTCCCCATCTGCCAGTCTATAATTATGCTTCTCTGTTTTGACAAACACATTGTTGTCTGTATTCATCCTCAAACAGACACTCAAACACACATCGTCGTCTTAAAGTGCTTTATGGAGCAGAATAATTCCGATAGTGCGCGCTTACAGGGGAGCACTGCGGGAAAGGAATCTGACTCCAGGGGCCCGTATCATCCTCATTTGGCGAAATAAACACGAGTCTCTGAACTGACTGGAGCCCGAGTGCATTTATCGACAGAGTACAAGAAGGGGAGGAAGCTTAAAACTCTCCTGAGTCACATACAGTGTCTACTTTCACAACCCTGTTCCTGAAGACACACCAACAGTACACATTTTCAACCTCTTTCTAATCAAACACACCTGAATCAACTCATCAGAACATTAGAAGAGGCTCTAAAACATGAAATGAATGGGTCAGACATCCAAAATATGTACCGTTGGGGTGTCTCTAGAAAGGGATAGGACACACTGGTCTAGGAGGATCATTCAGAGAGATTCTTAGGGCAGATTCTGTACCTTAAACATGAAGCCCAGCTGTCAATTAATTGATTTGTTTTGTAATCTTTAAATATTCTAATAATTTTTTCAGTATCTGCACATTGATTGATGGATTTTCTGGTTCTGAATTAATGTATACACCTTTAATTTAAAAATATTAACCTGTTTTTGTGACAGAAGTGACTGTGAGGTGATTGGAAAGGTAAGGTCTCTGTGAATGTTAGTGTGAGAAAAAGAGACAATTTTTCTGCCATTTGCCGACTAGAGAACTGAATTAAGAGAGATAATAAGGTCTACGATCATGTAAGGATAGCAGTTTCCTCCTTGAGAATCAAAGGACTGTTTAACGCATTATCGCATTGGCCATATTAGCTATCTAATTATCATTAGATACGACACATGATCAATATTTGTTGTTGTTGTTATGGTTTTTTGGTTGCTTGTGTATGATTCGCCAATGCCATCTCATGGCAATTCGTAACTTTTTGTGGCTAATTCGTATGAATTTGTACATTCTCATTCATACAATTTAGTATGATTAGCTTATCCCCCAATGATGGTTGAAATCGATGGAAAAAAAATCGTATATTTTTGTACGACTGAGCATACGGAATTGTATGAATTAGCCACTAAACGGACAAAACGTAAAATAGTTCTGTTTCCTCGTGAGATCAGGTTGAACCTAATTTCTTTTTTGAAGTTTGGTATTGTAATTACTGATTGTTCTATAAAGTTTTCTCTCTTGTGAATGTTCAGCCTCATCTCACAAGAAGTTTGCCAGTTAAAAAAAGAGGCATGGCACCCAACCCCACCCCTAAACCGAACCACCATTGGTTGATGAGCAAATCGTACTAAATTGTACGAACTAGATCTTGCGAATTCATACGAATTAGTCACTAAATAAAAAGTTCCGAATTGCTGTGAGATAGCGTTGGAATGTTACGTGACGTCTTGAAATCAGGACGCTTGGTTTTGGATGGCAATTTGTTGTTGAATTTAGGCTTTCAGTGCTATCAGGCTAATGTTAGCATTTTTTGCAATATATCCTATTCCAATTAAGTTTATGAGTGAAATTTGTTACATATTTCACACTGCCGAACACACTTTCTGCTGAATGCTACTAACTGTTCTATAAAGTTTTCTCTCTTCTGAATGTTACGCGATGAATTAAAATCAGGAGGCTTGGTTTTGGATGGCAATTTGCAGGTTTAAATTTATGCTTTCAGTGCTATCAGGCTAACGTTAGCATTTTCCAATATCTCCTATTGGACTTTAATTTACACGCAAAATAAGCAGTTTGTTACATATTTCACACCGCTGAACACACTCTCTGCTGAACGTTACGTGATGTGTTGAAATCAGGATGCTTGGTTTTAGACGACATGTTGCAGGGTTGAACTTAAGGCTTTCAGTGCTATCAGGCTAACGTTAGCATTTCCAGATATCTCCTATTGGACTTTAGTTTACATGTGAAATAAGCAGTTTGTTACATATTTCACACTGCTGAACACACTCTCTGCTGAATGTCACGTGATGTAATTAAAATCAGGATGCTTGGTTTTGGATGGTAATTTGTAGGGTTGAATTTAGGCTTTCAGTGCTATCAGGCTAATGTTAGCATTTTCAAATATCGCCTATTGGACTTTAGTTTACAAGCAAAATAAGCAGTTTGTTACATATTTCACACTGCTAAACACTCTCTGCTGAACCTTACGTGATGTATTAAAATCAGAACGCTTGGTTTTGGATGGCAATTTGCAGGGTTGAATTTAGGCTTTCAATGCTATTAGGCTAACATTAGCATTTTCCAATATCTCCTATTGGACTTTAGTGTGCATGTAAAATAAGCAATTGTCACATATTTCACACTGCTAAACACACTCTCTGCTAGATGTTATGTGATGTAATTAAAATCAGAACGCTTGGTTTTGGATGGCAATTTGCAGGGTTGAACTTACGGCTTTCAGTGCTATCAGGCTAACGTTAGCATTTTCAAATATCTCCTATTTGACTTCAGTTTACATGTAAAATAAGCAGTTTGTTCCATATTTCACACTGCTGAACTGCACTTTTTTGCAGTACTTGGACTGTTGTTTCCACTCTGGTGTATTATTATGTTATCAACCGTTTCAAAACAATTCACCACCAGAGATATTTCTGTCAAAGTGGGCATATCTCGACCAAAAATAACCTCCAAAGTGAACCAGACCTTGCGGAAGCAGTCAAAATCTGGCTCTGGCTGTGCTGTCGGCCCCATGATTTGCACTGCCGCGAATGTTCTGCCTGTCATTTGATCCCATCCCAGCAATAACGGCAGGTCAGCTCAAATCTACCACGTCTGAATCACGTCTTTCTCGCTTATCGGTGGAAGCACTTTAAATAAGAAGCATGCCGGGAAGGTACTGGGATACGTTATCTTAATCTGAACATAACTCCAGCTTTGCCTGTCAGAAAGCAGGCCTCGTGTTAAGGCCCAGATATCTCATTTAGACCAGAAAGTGAGAAACCTCCCTGGCTTCTATTACGGAAGCCAGAACGGAAAAGAAAAATGAACAGCGACAAAAGGAAATGTTCCCAGCTCACCGTTGCTCTGCTAACTTGATAAAAAGTCTATTTAGTGCTTGTCAGACTGAGTCAGAGAAAGCGAGAGAAAGAAGTCTGGGTATATTTGTTGGGAAATAACTTTGGCCGGTGCATTCAGGAAAGGTTGTGATGTTTTGTAAGGGCTGGAAGGAAGAATTTATTCTGAGCTTCTAGTCTAAATTCATCTTCAGAGTATGCGGTGCGGCTGAGCATAAGGTCTCGCTGTCTGAGGCAGTAGTTGATGAGGTGACATACCTAGCAGGTGGTAAAACGGTTGCTTGTGTAAATGATCTTTCATGTTGAAAGGTTAGGGTCCAACTCGGCACAAAAGTCATATATAATGGCCATCTTCAAAGTGAAGGTGATGATGACATCCCAGGTTTTTGATACGTGGAGGTCTTTTAAGCTAGGTTAAAGCCGCTGACTGAATGTAAATGCTAAAAGCAAAAAATACATTTCTGCAGCGAGTGAGATGCTCGCATAAGAAACCCTTTTTTTGCCATAATAGATCTCTAAACGCCTTCAAACAGTGGGCAGCAAAACTAGATTTTTTTGCATGTTGTGAAGAAGATTCGAGCAGTGCTTGCTGTCAATGCCGAATGTCAAAAGTCGAAAGAGCTTTATAATATTTCTGGCTCAACATACAGATTGACTTCCTTTGCTAAACAATCCTGCAAGGCATAGTTGTTACATCCAGTTGCTGGAGGGCCACAGCTCTGCACAGTTTGGTTCCAATCCTAATTAAACATACCTGATCAAAACTGTTTGAGTTACTAAATTTTATTTAAAACCTACAGGTAAAGCCGTAGTCACACTGCACTTTTCTCAAGCTTGTTCAAGCTTGGTGAAATCGCATCACGTGACTGCGTGAGACCAATCGAAGATCAAAACATGACCTCTCTGTACAGAAATTTAAAATATGGAGCATTTATCTTGTTTAATAAACAAAATTTTTGCAGCGTCATACGACAAAATGTTGCAAGCTCAACTCTAGTGTGACTGCGGGATAAGTTTGAGGAAGCAGGGTTGGAACTAACTGTGCAGAGCTGCGCTCCTCCAGGAACTGGATTTGACACCTGTGCTATAAGGTATATGTTACTTTATGAGTGCTTGGAAAGGTAATAGCATAGCTCTGCTTAACCAGATTTGTTATTTGCATTTGGCATAACTTGCGTTTGAAATACAAACTGTTTCATGGTAGCAGAATTAAATAGGGATCAGAATATTGTTATGAGAACGACATTCAACCAAGAAAGTATAGTACAGGGGTGCTCAACCCCGTTCCTGGAGAGCCACCCTCCTGCAGATTTCAGTTGCAACCCTGATCAAACACACCTGAACCAATTAATTAGGACCTGCACAGCACTTGATAATTACAGGCAGGTGTGTTTGATATGGGTTGCAACTGAAATCTGCAGGAGGGTGGCTTTCCAGGAACAGGGTTGAGCACCCCTGTATAGTACTGTATGTGATAAAAGAAGAATCTTGAATAGTTTCCTATGCCACTGTCACACTAGAACTTGTGAAGTTCTGTTGTACGGTGCTGCTAAAAGGGGCGGGATTAAACAAGATGATTAGACTTTTTTTTTTAAATCAAGCAATTGGTCCATATTTTAGAGGTCATGTTTTGATCTTCGATTGATCTCACGCAGTCACGTGATGTGATTTCGCAGGTCATAATTCAGCAAGCTTGAACTTTACAACACAGCAATATGTGAAACTTGTAGCATGAGCTTGCGTTTCCGGTCTTCCACATTCGCATGCGTTTGAATGGAAGTCAATGGGGCAAAAAGTGTAGCGTGACCACAGCTTAAAACAGAGGTCACCAACCCTGTTTTGGAGAGCTACCTTCCTGCAGAATTCAGCCCCAGCCCTGATCACCAAAACCAATTAATAGAACCCGAAGCAGCACTTGATAATAACAGAAGGGTGTGTTTGGTCAGGGTTGCAACTGCAATCTGCAGGTAAGGTAGCTTTCAGGAAGAGAGATTGTGACAGAAGGTCTAAGAAAGAACGTGACATGCCTCCTACCGTCCAAGCTGCAAGATCTAGGGATGAAATAGAAAGATATGGGAAGCTCAGTCCCTGTAGATTCAAGCAAGATACACCCCGAACCTCACATCATCATCACACCTCTTGGTCTTGAGGGTGATAATGCAGTCTTCTTATCTCACCAAGAGGTCTTCAGACCAAACCTTGGACGCGCATAGTGTTTTGTTCAAATCTCAAAGAGCATCACACGTTCAAGCCAACAGCAGAGAAACAAGCCTTCTCTTGTGGTGCAAGCAAACAACTAAACATAAGGTAATGCTCTAAAATATAAGGTAATTTGACCTTTTTATGATCAGGCAAGGTTTCCAAATCCTCTATATAGTTGGTGACACCACATGGCATCTTTTATAAATTGAAAAAGCAATATTTTTAAGGCTTATCAGCAATAACAGAAGCGTTTTACAAATACTCCCTGCTGTCATCAAAGTCTTCAGTTTGGTTGCGTAATTCAAGACTGTCTGCTGTGAGGTCTGCACCATTGTGTTCTACTCAAAAGAGGTTACATGCCAGACGTCGGCTACTGAAGGCAACAAGGTCGTACGTCGTCATCGAGTGTGCTGTTTGTGAGAGAGACACCTTCACTTATTTTTTTTTTTAAATAAAGTTTAAGTTAATAAAATGTACTTTTAGTTTGTATTTTGAGATTCCTGTTGTTTAACTGTACACTAATTGTATTTTAGATAAAATTACAAAGACTGAGAATTTATTTGGCATATATAAGGGATTTATAAAGCATAAATAGTCCCCATTTTAGATTAGGTCACAAAACTGCATGATCCAACTTACAAATTGTTAACTCAGTTTAAAATTGTAAGTTAGGTGGACATATATTTGAGCTCAGAGTTGAATTTACTCATAAACAGTATTCAACTGCATGTTTGGAACTGTTTGTTCAATGAAAGTAAAAAAATCAGTTGAGGAGACTTTAAATTTTTATTTCTCCATATCTTTAAACAATAAAAAGTTGAGTTAACTTAATATTTTAAAGCAACTGGCTGCAAAGAAATTTTGAGTTTAATAAGCACGACTTCAACCACTGAAGCTTAATAAACTCAAAATTTCTTTGCAGCCGGTTGCTTTAAAATTTTAAGTTAACTCAACTTTTTATTTTTTTATAGTGTATATGCCTGAATACTAAGCTCTATAAATGTTAATTTGAATAGTTTATTGATTACTTATTTACTCATTGTGAATGATATTATAATACTGATTGCACATTCTACCAGTAGGAGCAGAGTGTGAAGGTTTAATTAGCAGAGTAATAGAACAGTTGTGCTTAAAATATTGCAATGCCCACCACATCTAAGAGGAATAACCGTGGACATGAAAGGAAGCTATCTGAAAGGGATGTCCGGGTGCTAATCCGGAATGTGTCCAAAACACATAAAAACACAGCTGCCAAACTCACTGCAGGATTAAATGTGTGCACCTCAACTCTCCTGTTTTCACCAAAACTGTTCGTCAGGAGCTCCACAGGGTCAATATACATGGCTGGGCTGCTATAGCCAAACCTCAATCGTGCCAATGCCAAACTTCGGTTTCAAAGGTGCCAGCAGCGAAAATTTTGGGCTGTGGACACTGTGACACATGGATTATTCTCTTATAAGTGCACCTTCGCTGCCTTTCCCACATCTGGGAGAGTTACGGTGTGGAGAAGCCCCAAATATAGTGTACCACCCTGTGGGACAAGGTGAGGGATTCCCTTGCAGGACCAGCACTAGTGGGCCAAAGTTTTGCATTTGACAAACTCTCAAGGGCCCTGTACTCACAGCCTGCTCTAAGCTGAACAGGCTGGCCATTTCTTGCCTAACATGGGATTAATGTAGGCTGTTTACTAGTGTGGGCTATAGGAACAGAGCCTGTAGCGAGTTCCCAGCTCTGAGCTATACATGGGCCAATCTGCACTGGACCTGTTTAGATTGAATGTGGGCATGTTTGATGGGACATGATTATGCACACATGCAGCAAAGTCTATAAAGACATGTATGAGCAAGTTTGTTGAAGAGGATCTTGGCTGGCTTGCAAAGAGTCCTGACCTCAACCTGATAGAACACATTTGGAAAGAATTCTTGAGGAAAGCCCTCCAAGAAAAGTCAAAGCTGCAAATGTTGGGGCAACTCCATATTAAACCCTACAAACGTCATTGTCATTGGGGATGGGATGGCAAGTCCAGTAATGAAAAGCCACAGTCCAGCATAGTTTCACTCCAACCCAAATCAAACACGCCTGAACTGAGTTTTACTAGAAAGCTAGAAAAGAGTGATGTCGAGTGAATCAAGGTTGCATTTAAGATAATTTTAGGACTGGAGTTGGCCAATGTAGAGATTAGAAGTAGCTGCTCAAAAGAGCTTAAACTCAGGTCTGTTCAGCTTTCCACTATTAGTTTGAATAAAGAATCTATTGTAAATTAGACCTTACATCATATGCACTGTGTGCTTCATCTTATTAATGATTTTCTCTTGGACTCGTTACCTCGACACACCTCATTTTCCCCAGCTCTGAGATATTTTTGTCCATCTAGTATCCCGGATTCCTGTCAGAGAGAGGTCTGAAGCTTACCCAGCAGGGGTTCACAGGCCCTAGTGCAATTCCATTACTCACCCGCACCGTAGCTTAAACCCACATTATCATCCACACCGGAGGGGTTTGGATAGACAGATGATTTGAGCCCCCCCTTGCCCCCTCCCCCATCTCCCGTTCTCTCGCTTATCTCCTGAGGCACATTAGCAGACACCCTGCTTCATTATAATAAACATTGTTTATTCAGTGTGTGCTCTTATCCAGAGTGTTCACTCCGAGCCAAAAACAATATACGATCCAATGCTCACACTGGAGGAAACACGCTTATATGAAGAATACCAATGAAGGAAATGCACATAACCAAATCTTGTGGCAGATCCATTCACAAAGGGTCTCATTACCTGTACTATCTAGTCAGTGAGCTGTGTTGGGTTTACAGGTGGAAAACAATAAGGGAAAGAATATTGTTTGGAATAAGATCGACATTCAACAGGGAAATTAAATTGTAGAGATGATTCTAGTCTACTGTGTGTAACACGTCTCTAAAATATAAGGTGTTTTTGACCTTTTATGATAAGGCAAGACTCTCCAGATTGTGTAAGTGTGTGTTTTTTTTAACATTTATTAAATCCATAAGGTTCCCAGAGATGGGTTGCGGCTGGAAGGGCATCCGCTGCGTAAAACAAATGCTGGATAAGTTGGCGGTTCATTCTGCTGTGGCGACCCCGGATTAATAAAGGGACTAAGCCGAAAAGAAAATGAATGAATGAATAAATTAAATCCATAAGGTAAGTTTGGGCGACACGGTGGCTCAGTGGTTAGCACTGTTGCCTCACAGCAAGAAGGTTGCTGGTTTGAGTCTCGGCTGTGTTAGTTGGCATTTCTGTTTACATGTTCTCCTTGTGTTCTCTTGGGTTTTCTTCGGGTGCTCCGGTTTCCCCCACAGTCCAAAGACAAGCACTTCAGGTGAGTTGAATAAACCAAATTGTCAGTAGTGTATGTGTGTGAATGAGTGTGTATGGATGTTTCCAGGTACTCGGTTGCAAAGGGCAAGCGCATCTGCTGTGTAAAACATTCTGGATAAGTTGGCGGTTCATCCCCGTTATGGTGACCCCTGATAAATAAAGGCACTAAACCTGAAAATGAATGAACGAATAAGGTAAGTTTTGTAAGACAAATAAACAATAGCACGGCCAAATTACAAATACCACACCATGTCATTAAAACCCTCACTTTGGTGGTGTAACTCAAGACTATCAGCTGTAAATTCTACACTGCTCGGTTCTACTCAAAATCAGGTTGTGTCGCAGATGTGGGCAATATTGTAAGTCCATATCGAATGTGCTATTAGCGGCGGTGACACCTTGTTTGTTCAAAAGAAGGTGAAAACAAGATCTTTAATCATGAATAAATATAATGGTGTCCTAAAGAAACTGTACTTTTTCATTTGAGCATATCCACTAACATCAATTGATTCGAGCACTATCTTTAAAAGACAGATTCCTGGTGTGTTGTGACATTTCTTCCATTATTGTAACAATCAATATATCTCATGTTTTATTTCCACGGCTGCAGCGCTTACTAATAGTCAAGAGTGGTCTGAACTGACAATGAGAGTGTGCACAGCATGTGGAGATGATTAAGTGCTGGAATGGAGCAGTGAAAGATGTAGCAGAGGCCCCTGACCCCATATGCTGCTTGCCCTTGCGCAGCATTAGCCATGTGCACCCCATCCACGGCCCCTTTTCACACTCAAACTCCACACAGCTTCAATTCTCACACCCCTCCTGAGCTATATTTGCACTGATGTAACCCCGAATGGCATGCCTTCCAGAGGGACACTAGATGCTTTTCACATCTGCCTTGCACCCCCTGTTGTGTCCTCTTGCGCTAGAGCGAAGTAATTTTGTCCATGCATTAGTGGGTTATACGCAATTGAGGTTGCTGCTAAAACGTCTTCGGCACCTCCAAAAGTGTTGGATAGAAAACTCTGTTGTTTGCTTGCACCACAAGAGAAGACTTGTTTCTCTGCTTGATTGTGTGATGCTCTTTGAGAGTTGTACAAAACACTATGCGCGTCCAAGGTTTGGTCTGAGGAACTCTTGGTGAGATAAAAAGACTGCATTATCACCCTCAAGACCAAGAGGTGTGATGATGATGTGAGGTTTGGGGTGTATCTTGCTTGAATCTACAGGGACTGAGCTTCCCATATCTTTCTATTTTATCCCTAGATCTTGCAGCTTGGATGGTAGGAAGCATGTCACATTCTTTCAAAAGTTCATACTTAGCTGATGATTGATTATAAAGCTTGTTTGGCATGCTGTCCCGAGAGAGAGCCCCGAGCTCATAAGATCCTCGAGCCCGGGGCTCCCTCCCGTTGCAAGGCGAGAGAGGAGTTTGAGCTCAGGTAGATCTCGAGAACTCCCCTGCTGGAGTAGCTGAAGGACAGATAGTGATTGTTCTTAGGAGATAGCTACTTACTAGAAGCATGTCTATGGTGTCTATTTGGATTAGTCGATTAACTTAGGTTGCATGTTTTTGGAAGGTGGGAAGAAACCGGGGAACCCGGGGGAAACCCACGTGAGCATGGGGAGAACCTGCAAACTCCACACAGAAACGTCGGCTGGTTCGGTAAGGACTGAAACCAGGGACGTTCTTGCTGTAAGGCAACAGTGCTAAGCACTCGGGTGTGTTTATTGGTGCGTTGTGAATTGGATAATGCAGGTCAGCTGCTAGCAATCATAAGCACGTGATCCTCTCGAAATTTGTTTATGAATAAACTCCACTTCAACTTTTGTCACCTTTCATCACAAGCAGGGGTGTCCAAACTCGGTCCTTGAGGGCTGGAGTACAGCTGAGTTAACTCCAACTTGCCAGGAAGTTTGTAGTATATCTAGTAAGAGCTTGATTGGCCGGGTCGGATGTGTTTGATTAGGGTTGGAGCTTAACACTCAAGACCGAGTCTGGACACCCCTGATCACAAGGATGATTTCAAAGATTCAGTGGCAACAGAAAGGCAGATGAAACTGCTCAACCACTCCTGCTTGCCAACGAAATGGAGCATGAATTGCTCAATGCATACTAACAGGAAACTGTTGTCTGAGTGGCTCCTAAATTGCAAGAGCAACATAAATTTGCCGAGACCCTTTTGAGTGTAGCGCTGCCAAGCCTCGCAGATCTTCCCGTTCCTTTGAGTCCATTTGAGAACATATTTTTAGCTCCAAGAAGAGCTGCATTGTGATGTCAAGCTTTAAGCTTTTGGAGATAATCTCTCATCTCTCTGGGTTCTTGCTACAATGGGATTTAGATGATTCAAAATATGCTGAAAAAAACCTTTAGCAAACTGTAGTTAAACCAGCAATTCTTTGTACACATGTAAGTGAACATGATGCCAGATAGAAATGGACACAAAGGATTAGATCGGGATCTTAGGAACAAAAGGATTATGTTGCAGTGGATGTGGGTCACACACTGTTAAGAGTGAAAGCAACCGGTCGCTGGATTACCTAAATCCTGTGCTGAAGGTCAGTGTGAACAGGGGTCAATCCAAGGGTTATACAGGGTTATGGAAGTCCATCTGCTTGATGAGAAGCACAGCATACAGAGACCAGAGCATGCAGCTGTACGTTCTCTTCTTTCTGCTTGTTACCCAGTGTTTTTGTAAGGTCTTTGACCCTTAGGTGGTGAGGGCAAATCGATTATGGTGAATTTTGTCAACGCGTTAACTAGATGGGAGGTGATTCTCAAACTTCTGATCTTGGTATTGAGATCTCTTGTAATGTTATGAATATAAATTTGACCTAGTCTAAGTGGTGCAGTGGGTAGCGCTGTCACAGCAAGAAGGTCACTGGTTCAAGCCTTGGCTGGGTCAGTTGGCATTTCTGTGTGGAGTTTGCATGTTCTCCCCGTGTTCGAGTGGGTTTCCCCCATAAGTCATGCGCTTTAGGTAAATTGGGTTAGCAAAATTGTCCGTAGTGTACGTGTGTGAATGGAAGTGTATGGGTGTTTCCCATTGATGGGTTGCAGATGGAAGGGTATCCGCCGCGTAAAACATATACTGGATATGTTGGCGGTTCAATATGCTGTGGCAACCTCTGATTAATAACAGAACTAAACTGAATATGAATGAATGAATTAGGTCTGGATCTTATTACTTTCACATGATCTTTATTGTCCTACTGTAGCAGCTTATACTCTTCTGCGGGATGTTTTGTAACTTGCTTTGGCAAGTTTCACATTACTTACAAATATTAAAACCAAGTCGCATGCTGTAAATATGGACAGACCTTAATTTGATTTATTGTCTATGATAATTGTTTAAACCAGGGGTGTGCAAACTCAATCCTGGAGGGTCGGTGTCCTGCAAAGTTTAGCTCCAACACTAATCAAACACTCCTGCTTATAGATTTCTAGTGATCTTAAAGACACTGATTAGCATGTCCAGGTGTGTTTGATTAGTGTTGAAGCTAAACTGTGCAGGACACCGGCCCTCCAGGATCGAGTTTGCCCACCCCTGCTCTATACAGTCTTCATGTTCCCACATCAGACAACGGTTCAGTCTTTCCCACATTTTATACAGAATTATTCTGTTTCAGTCCATTAAAGTAGACAACCTGGTTATACCACTAAATGGTCTTTTTCTTGGTCTGGATCGTAGCCTTGAGGGGAAGCGTGTTTTCCTTTTTTTAACTCATCTGTCTGGTTCTTGAGTGTTCTGCCATTAATCTACCACCAAAATTGCACATGTAGATGATAGTAGCTATCTTTGGACCTGCATAATAGCATGACATTCACAGTTTGCAGCATACCACTGTATTTGTGAAACTATAGACTATGCAACCACATGCCACATTGAAAATATAATGTGACCATATCACTGTGATACATTGTTCAAAATATGCTTGTTATGTTCGATGTTAGTTTTTGTGTGTGTGTGTGTTTATTCTCATACTCTCCGTTTCCTACTCCACCTTCAGGTTCTTATTGGTCCAGTTCTTTATGTCAATTTTCATTATGACGGTGCCAGTTCCACCAATCCCGGGACGCGCCGTGTGATTTAAAGCTCGAACAAACCAGTGTGTGGTGTGTGCTCTGCCTCGGCGTACCTTTGTGCTCCACGCAATCCTTGTGATTATGCTTTGGCTTTGTTGTGATTTATCTCAGTCTACTGTGGTAATTCGAGTTTACTTATTAAACTTTGTTAGCTTCAAGTAAAATGATTTGATGGTTGTTGTGTGATTCTAAACTTAATCTATGACCTTCGTGGTAGGTTTGTTTAGTTAGATTGAGTTTTGTTAGATTAGTTGGAGTGTTTTGCCACCAGTGTAGTTTTGAGTTTTGTAGTTGAATTAGTTTAGATCGAGTGTCGTATACACTGAAGATGTCGGGTTTATTTTTCATTATTTATTTTTGTCGCCTAGTTTAGACTTTAGATTTAAGGATTGTTTTGTTTTGTTAATTTCTTTGATTTGGCTTACACTCATTTGTTTCGTTTAAAGATAATATTGTAAATATTTATTTCTTTTTCCTTATTTATTACTGTTACTTATTGTTTAATCCATGAAGTAAAAAGCTTAAATTGAGACTTGATTCCTGCCTGATCCTTGATCTGTCGCACTCATTACATCTGTCTCACCTAAATGTTACAGCATCCCACTCAAACATCTTAAACTCGTAACAATGCCATTTCATTTATGCATTTTCCCTCAGCTTAGTATTTTTTTCAGAGGTTGCAACAGCGGATTGTGCTACCTACACGGTATTTGAATGGTTCTGAGGTTGGGGTTAGGGATTAGAAGGCTTCATATCACACTACTCCACATTAAAATTTACACTGGTAGCAAAATCTGATGGGTAGTATATTGCGTCATCATAATCTGCTACCTACTTATTGAATGGGAGGTAGGACAATCTGACATGGTAGGACAAATCAGCAGGACAATGGAGCACCAAGAGGAAACCCATGCAGACATGGGTAGAACATACAAACTCCACACAGAAATGCCAACTGGCCCAGCCAGGACTCAAATCAATGACATTCTTGCTGTGAAGCAACAGTGCTAACCACTAAGACACCGTGCCACCCTATTTGGCAAATGTCAGGTGTTATTCTGAGCTTTTCAGCTGTATACTTGCATATACAACTTGGTTAAACTTTAATAAAGATTTTAATAATGCATATGGTGGTGGCATGGTTGCGCACTGTCGCCTCACAGCAAGAAAGTCGCTGGTTCGAGTCCAGGTTGGACCATTTGGAATTTCTGTGCGAAGTTTGCATGTTCTCCCCGTGTTCATGAGGGTTTCCTCCAGGTGCTCCGGTTTACCCTACAGTCAGAAGACGTGCTATAGGTAAATGGGATGAACTAAATTCACAGTAGTGTATGAGTGCATGTGTGAATGAGAGTGTATTGGTGTTTCCCAGTACTAGGTTGCAGCTGGAAGGGCATCCGCTGTGTAAAGCATATGCTAGATAAGTTGGCAGTACATTCTGCAGTGGGGACGCCTGATAAATAAGGGACTAAGCTGAAGGAATGAATAATGCATAAAGGGTAAACACAAATAGGGTAAAGAGTCTTTATAAGTACTGCATTGATACACAGAGGCACCATTAAATGCTTGAATGTGACATGAAAACTTATAAACTGTGCCTAGGATGTGTGGTAAACCACTAACCTATCCTGCACACTGCAAAACTGGTGTGTGTGTTCGATGGCAGTATGCTATTTTTAATGTGACAGGTCTCTGAGGTGCATTTTCTTCTCTTATTACATCGCCTCTGGTTCGCTTAGGCAGTTTCACATATTTACACCACAAAGAAAATCCGAGCGCTACTGTTCTAACAGCAAGTATCCACTGTCTGGCCGGACAGGAAATTGACCCTAACCTCCACTTAGCCTGATGGTATCATCTGGGTGGTGCTCACTTGACCCACATCCTTCAGACAAGCATCCTCTTACATGACGGGTCAAAGAAAGAGCTGCGGTCTGTGTGAAGTCTGTGAAAGAGAGCTCCATTATAGCGTGGCAGGGCTTTGATGAAGTGCCATTCAGAAAGGTCCCGGTATCGGTTCAACCGTTCACATCGTCGTGATAATTACGCCACTAATGGATGTTACAATAGAAATGAGTCAAAAGCGCAGGAATGTGAGACGATTATTATTATTCTCTGATCAAAATAAGATCAGTATGCTTATTCTTGTAGATGGCGCCCAGAGGGTCCAAAGGTGTAAAAGGGGATAAATAGTGCACCAATTAAACTGCCTTATTCCTGCAGTTAATAATTATTCGGATGCCATTAAAGCTGACAGAACTGCCAGACTAAGCTTGTATCAGCATTTGTGTCCTGAATTATTACGTGTTGTTTAGTTAATACGCAGGCACAGTGTCATTTTGTCATCAGAATTAGTTTTTTATGAGTACGTGGACTACATGTGAAGATTTTGGTCTGTTTTCTGATGTTTAAGGCTACATTTATACGACAACGATGAACAAAAACTGAAAAAAGAAAAGTGCATATACACATTGATTGATTGAGTATACTTCAGAATGCCCACTATGGTTTCAGACATCTCTACAAATGGTAAGTAAATTATAGGGGGCGATTTCGGATACAGCCAACGTGTACTGTATCTAGGAAGAATATATTTTTTGTAATAATGAAAAACTAGGCAGAAACTAAGGCTTTTATCTTAAGGTATGTAGATATGGTCAAGACAATCTGCTGCAGTTCAAACCGAGCATCAGAATGGGGAAGAAAGGTGATTTAAGTGACTTTGAACGTGGCATGGTTGTTGGTGCCAGACGTTCTGGTCTGAGTATTTCAGAAACTGCTGATCTACTGGGATTTTCACGCACAACCATCTCTAGGTTTTACAGAAAATAGTCAGAAAAAAGAGAAAATATCCAGTAAGCGGCAGTTCTGTGGGTACGAATGCCTTGTTGATGCCAGAGGTCAGAGGAGAATAGCCAGACTGGTTCGAGCTGATAGAAAGACAACAGTAACTCAGATAACCACTCAATACTACAGAGGTATGCAGAAGAGCATCTCTGAACTCACAACATGTCCAACCTTGAGGCAGATGGGCTACAGCAGCAGAAGACCACATCGGATGCCACTCCTGTCAGCTAAGAACAGGAAACTGAGGCTACAATTCGCACAGGCTCACCTAAATTGGACAACAGAAGATTGGAGAAACGTTGCCTGGTCTGATGAGTCTCGATTTCTGCAGCGACATTCAGATGGTAGGGTCAGAATTTGGCATTAACACCATGAAACCATGGATCCATCCTGCCTTGATTCAACAGTTCAGGCTGGTGGTGGTGGAGTAATGGTGTGGGGGATATTTTCGTGGCCCAGTTTGGGCCCATTACTACCAATTCAGCATTGTGTCAACACAGCCAATCTAAGTAATGTTGCTGCCCATGTCCATCCCTTTATAAACACAGTGTACCCATCTTCTGATGGCTATTTCCTGCAGGATAACGCACCATAAAGCGCAAATCATCTCAGACTGGTTTCTGAGAATGACAATGAGTTCACTGTACTCAAATGGCCTCCACAGTCACCAGATCTCAATCCAATAGAGCACCTTTGGAATGTGGTGAAACGGGAGATTCACATCATGGATGTGCAGCCCACAAATCTGCAGCAACTGCGTGATGCTATCATGTCATTATGGACTAAAATCTCAGAGGAATATTTCCAGTACTTTGTTGAATCTATGTCACGAAGGGTTAAGGCAGTTCTGAAGGTAAACAGGGGTCCAACCTGGTACTAGTAAGGTGTACCTGATAAATCAAAATCAATTGTGTAGAACCCAGCATTTTTTACAGTGTGTATATAAGTTAATGAATCACACAAGCACTGGAATAATAGTTTAGTTCCATGCTGCAAATTGAGATGCAGAGCATAAGGTGAATTGAGGTACAGCATATTGGAATACATTTATCAGCTTATATAACTACATGTCCTAATTATCTTTAATTAATCCAATATATCATTTGGAGCTGAGAAGTAACACTATTGGAATCATTATAAAGTAGCTGTTCTCGTATTTGACCATACTTTAGCAATCATTAAAAGTTAAATCTGAATAAAGTGTAGCTTCGAGGCTCTTGTGTGCCCACCTTGAGATTCAGCCCATACAGATTGTGTCACTAATGAGGTTCCATTTAGGCTGCCTATGTATCTAACATATTGGCATCTTTGCGAGGTGTTTATCTCACATTATTAAAATTCATCTGACGCACTGGTAATTTATGAATAATAATTGATTATAACAATCTTTAAGTACATTAATCATTCACTTTATTACTCTTGCTTAACGGAACACTCATTATTTGGGAAATAGACTCACTTTACAAGACCCCTAGAGTTAAAGAGTTGAGTTTTATCATTTTTTAATCCATTCAGCCAGTTTTTGGGTATGGCAGGAGCATTTTTATCTTAGCTTAGCATACATCATTGAATCAAATTAGACCATTAGCATTCCTATACATAGT
>CAIGQQ010015131.1:5228892-5239444 GCA_903798035.1 Danio albolineatus
ATATATATATATATATATATATATATATATATATAAACATTAAAAATTTAATAAAAAATTTATTACACACTTTATTTTGATGGTCCGTTTGATGAATTTAAGTTACATTGTAACTAATTCTCATTAGATTATATGTAGACTGTTAGGTTGGGGTTAGGGGTAGGGTTAGTGTAAGTTGACATGTACTTGCAAAGTTTCTTATAGTCAGTTAAATGTCTGTTGAATGTCAGTATCAACAGATATTAAGTAGACAGTGCATTAATACTCAAATGGACCATCAAAATAAAGTGTTACCAAAAAAAAAAAAACACACTATCTACTACCATTTCGGATGTGTTAAATAAATGCTCAAAACATTGCTGGCTATGGTATGCACTGTAAACACAGAAGTATAAATCAGGCTTGAGGTGTTGTGAATATTTGGTGCTTGCCTAGGCTCCAGCATTCTTTCAATTGAGTTTTCGGATTAAATGAACACTAGAGGCAGTACGACACTTTTAACAGCTTTTGTTTCTCTTGACACAGACTTTGATCATAAAGCAGATAGAAATTGTGTCTGTGAACGTTGAACGTTAAACTGCAAAAAGACCAGATACTTGCTTGAGCAGCCTTTATTTTTAATGCATTCATTTATGGGATTTTTTTACGACTTTAATGGATTGGACTGTAGAGACAGTAAAGTAAATGGAGGAAGAGGAGGGGAAGGGGTCAAGAAACGACACCAGAATAAAACTTCACACAGGATCTCTTCTGCTCCAGCTCCTCTGAACATTATGCCCTCATTACAAGTGTGCAGGAGAACATAGTTTGATCTTACAGAACACTGCAGCCTTCAACATTGTAAGACTATGATGAAATTTTGATGGAAAGATGGTATATGACTATGACTTTGGTCACTGCAGTGCACTGTGTAAGTTAGGAAAGTTATTGGGTATGTTATAGTGGATGACTTAATTAACACAAATTGTAATTTTTATAATTTAGTCACAAAGGTAAACACATAGGTAGACATTTTTACAATGCTGGTGGCTGGCACCCATTGACCTCCATAGTACTTTTTTCCACTATGAATGTTGATGTACAGTATGCCACTAACCAGCTCTCTTTAAAAAAACATGTCTGTGTGTTCAACATAAGAAAGAAAACGATTAAAATTAAATTAGGGATTTTTTAACTATCCCTTAAATTAATGAACAGTTTTGGGATGAGTGGGTGCATGGGTGCATGGATATTAAGTGGTGTGTGTGGGTGGATGGGTGAATGGATTTTAAGTAGGTGGGTGGGTGGGTGGGTGGATGGATGGATGCATGAATAGATTTCAAGTGGGTGTGTGGGTGGGTGGGTGAATGGATTTTATATGGGTGGGTGGATGGGTGAATAAATTTTAAGCGGGTGGGTGAATGGGTGAATGGATTTTAAGTGGGTGGGTGGATGGGTGGAAGGATGGATGGAAGAATAGATTTTAAGTGGGTGGGTGGATGGGTGATTGGATTTTAAGTGGGTGGGTGGATGGAAGGCTGAACGGATTTTAAGTGGGTAGTTGGGTGTATGGATGGATGGATGGATGAATGGATTGTAAGTGGGTTGGTGGGTGGTTGGATGGGTGAATGGATTTTAAGTGGGTGGGTGGTTGGGTGGATTGGATGGGTGAATGGATTTTAAGTGGGTTGGGTGGATGGATGGATGGATGAATAGATATTAAGTGGGTGGGTGGAAGGGTGAATGGATGAATAGATTTTAAGTGAGTGGGTGGATGGGTGAATGGATTTTAAGTGGTTGGGGGATGGGTGGATGGGTGAATGGATTTTAAGTGGTTGGGGGTGTGGGTGGATGGGTGAATGGATTTTAAGTGGTTGGGGGGTGGGTGTATGGGTGAATGGATTTTAAGTGGTTGGGTGGGCAGGTGGGTGGATAGGTGAATGGATTGGAAGTATCCATTCACCCATAATGAAAGTAGGTGGAGGGTGGGTATATGGGTGAATGGACGGATGGATGGGTGGTGGAAAGGATTTTAAGAGGGTGGGTGGGTGGTGGAATGGATTTTAAGAGGGTGGGTGGGTGGGGGAATGGATTTTAAGTAAGTGGGTGAATAGATTTAAGTGGGTGAGTGAGTGGATGTGTAAATAGATTTTAAGTGGACAGATGGATTGATTTTAAGTGAATGGGTGGGTGGGTATAGGGATGGATAGATTTTAAGCAGATGGATGAATGGATGGATTTTAATTGGATGGATAGATGTTTTATTTTGGTTGGTATTGTGATTCTGAGCACAAAACCTGGTAATGAGGTGTCTATACTTTTCCAGTTCATATAAAGATTAGTTCTCAGAGTGTAGATTATTTGTCCTTTCATCGTTTGTGTTGCTTAAAAAGGCTTTGCAAGGATGTGTAATTGATAAAGGAATATTCATTTTTATGTAAATGAATCCTTGAATATGTGAGCTCGTGTTGTTTTTGGGGGAGTCAGAATTTGCATGCAAGATGAAGCTGTCACTCCATCAACAAGCTCTGAGCACATAATGAAATTTACAGAACATCTCTTTACTTACTCTGCTTGATCAACCTCTTGTCTGCCACCACGACATTCTCCGCATCCACCACAATGACTTTCCCGTCCCGCGGGCCCACAGCAAAGTTATCGAAGCTGACATCCAGCAGGTAGAGAGCGAAATCAAAGTCATTGTTGGTCAGCTGCTCAGCGATGTCCATCAGCTGCTTGGCCAGATCCACTCGCTTTTCCCAAGGAGCGTTGAAGAAACTCCACAGCTCCTCGCCTACGTAGTTCACTGCCACCATCCGGCCGCAGGCACCCAGATACTTTGCAAACGGCCATCCTTCATCTGAGGGAAAACTCTGAGAAAAACACACAAGAGAATGATTGTAAGTTTCAGTTATATAGGCAAGTTATACAATAACAAGAACTGCATATGTTGTTTCAGCATCAACATTGTGCGCAATATTACATGACAGGATGTGTGAAACCAAGTTGGGATTAAAGTTGAACAAGTGACTTGCGGAGTCATTGCAAAGTTTCACCATGATGGACTGAAAGGTTATAATTTGCATGTGTTGTTATTTCCATATATTGCTAGACCCCCTTAGAAATCCATAAAGCACTGTTTATATTTATTTATCTACGCCTACAAACGTGTCACATCTGTTTATGGCATGGGGTAAACAACCTATAAGAATCAATACACAGATACACTTGGCACTACCTCGGATGGTTAAAGTTGTTACGCGTCTGCCAATTCCTGCCACTGAATGAGCAAGTCTGAACTACTTTTACATTAAGGTAGCATAACAGGTATTTCAGATGTAATCAAAATACCCACAAGGAACTCGACACAGAGGAAAGTGTTATTGCAGAGCCACACAATCAGAATGCAGAAGTATAAATGCACAATTACTTGCACGACTTGTGCTGTGAGTTATGGCGATCACTCGACACAATATATAATTCAGCTTTAACTCTGTAAGTTTCCAATTGAGAAGGAAGGATTGTTTTCTCCCTCACCCCCAGCTATGACTCAACATCGACAAAGTCTTTGGGTGGTGACTGAAGTCGCTAGAGGGCGCTAACCCCTCCAGATTTGGTAATGTTTATGAATGATATTCACTGACTTATTTCTTGGAGCTGAAGGTAAACATTGTGGAAGGTGAACACAAAATATAAATGGAATCCTAATTCTAACCCTCAAAACTAGACTAAAGGACCACCTTTTTGGTAATACTTCACACAATGAACTACATAACGGCATAAGGCATTAGTGTGCTCCATGCAGGTAAGTGGGCTTGACAAACCACCTCTAGGACACACAGGAGAGCATGAGACCCCAGTGAAAGACGAGTCTCCGCATGGATCCCGTAGGCCAGCCTGAATACCCACCGGTGACCTACTCACACCTGCAGCTTCTCCACGATGGACGTCCAGTGTTCTCTAGCCCCCGGTACCTAGACTGCAGTTCTGCACAAGAAGTTCGGCCAGAGGAGAAATGGTCGTGCACAACTGAGCCTGGTTTCTCTGGAAGTTTTTTTCCTTCACTTTCATCAATTGATGAAGTCACCAGCACCAGCTACAGGGGGAGTGGAGAGACCGTAATAGCGCCAATTCAGTGGGGGTGATTGGGAGGTCAGAATGGCTATGGGCCGTTGGTCGAAATTTAGCCAGGACACCGAGGTTAAACCCCCTACTCTTTATGATAAGTGCCATTGGAATATTTAATGACCACAGAGAGTCGGACCTTGGTTTAACATCTCATCCAAAAGACGGTGCCCACTGACAGTATAGCATTCTCTTTACTATACTGGGGCATTAGGACTCACACAGACCACAGATTGAGCACCACTGGCTGGCCTCACAAATACCACTTCCAACAGCAACCTAGTTTTCCCATTTGGTCTCCTATACAGGTACTGACCAGGCCATCCAGGTACTGAAAAGGCTGCTTAGCTTCAGTGAGTAACCGGTCTTGGGCTGCAGGGTGATATGACTGTGGCAACAATTAACACGTTTAAATGTTGATTTAACGTGTCTACAGCACAGCGATTACAACTAACAAAGGCAGAAGCTGAGAGAAGATTATGTAAAATCTGTATTGGCTGTTGCTCGCAAGTCGCTCTTCATTTGCATAAGGTTGAGGAATTCGCAACTTTGTTGCATCGCTGGAAACGCCCACATCCAACGGCCAAAGGTTGATCATATAGTCGGAGACCACCAGAAATCGCTAGATCTCATTTGAAAAGAATGATTGCTCGTCGCTTTGCCACCAAGTGTTGCCAGTAGTCTGAATGAACCTTAAGTCCCATCCTCCCCCATTCAAAGAAAACGGTTCTTCAACCAACCCAAGCTGGCCACACCGTGCGAACTTTAAATACTCTCATAGAATATCCACAAATTGGACTACAGGGAATTGTGATTGGTTTCAGCGCTGACGGCAGTGCTTCTGGAGTCCAGACAATGAATTGAAATGTTTGGAGATGAAAGCGAACAGCTCTGGTAGGAGGGCTACTTGAAGAGGAGGAAAAGCACGACATCAATTGCATGCAAAACAGCAGGTTATTATTTTAATACGATGCTTGTTTTTGTCTGACTCGCATCGAGGCTGGAAAATTGAGGATGCTGGGGAGGCATCTGTCAGTTGTGACTTTACTTTGCTAGCCTCTTCAGATGTACACAAATGAGGCAAGTAAAGCAGCTGTACCCCAGTTACTGGGTTGGTCTCTCAGGGCCTTGAGTGGGTACGTCTCATTACAGCTACTCTGTCTATTCCATCTACCACAGCGCGGAAGAGCAGAGTCAATTAGATATGAAAGAGCACAAATTAGAGCAAAATAAAAGGGAAAACCAAATACATTGACTGGTCTGGGCACGAAATCTGATTTATTCAATCAGAGAGCCACTCTATTTTAATGAGTCATATTTGAGACGTACAAACCCGTCGTCGTGTTTTGCTCTGGGACCTTACAGCTAATATTCGGCAATAACTTCACCTGCTTGATTTCTTCCTGCGCCGCTCAAATGACTCACACAAGCTTCATTGATATTGACAGACAGCGCTGCGCAAGGGAAAAAAGGCGTACGGCTGCAATCGGATTCCCTTTTATTTCGCAGTCAGAGAAATTTAATAGTCTAGTTTAATCTGCCTCAGAATCTGGTTAAAGTTTAATGCGGAGTCTCATTAATATTTCACTATACACATATTATTTAAAAACATACAATCAGTAAAAAGGACACCGAATGAAACAGCTGCAGTTTGGTTCAACAGCGTTTTGTTACACAGACTGGTGTACAGAAAAGGGACAACCGGAATGCTGCAGAACAGCATACCGCCATACAATGCATGCTATTTTATTGCAGCTGGCAGTATTATGCGCTGTAGGAGGCAATTAAGGCACAAAAGGGCACCCAAAAAATGCATGTGTTATAATAGAAATCTTTTGGTTTCGTATGAATTAAGGAAATAAACCCTTGTAAAAAGTATTTATTGGAAATATCATGGATTTTTTTTTTTCACAAGAGTGAAAGATCAGCTATTTTAAGACATTTTCAGTGACCTTGGCCCTCGTTTTTTAAAATGTATTTTATTCTTGTAGTATTTTCATTTCTAATAGTTATTTTATAGTTATTTAATTTTATTTATTTTACATTTTTGCATGTTGATATTCATTTGATTGCTTATTTTATTTAACAAACAAAACTAATAATAATGGGCGTCTCGGTGGCACGGTGGGTGGTACAATTACCTCACAGCAAAAAGATTGCTGGTTCAAGCCTCGGCTGGGTTAGTTGGCATTTCTGTTTGGAGTTTGCATGTTCTCAAAGTGTTCGCGTTGGTTTCCTCTGGGTGCAAAGACATGCAGGGTGTTATTCTCTCACAGTTGCTATTGCTGTTGAATTTTAGAGTTTTCTGGAGAGGCGTTTACACATTTACAACCCTGCCTACTGTGCAGAACTAGCACAGGGGTGTTGGAAGGTTCAAAAACTTTATTTGAAGTATACCAGGGTGTTAATGTTAAACCTTTCTGGCTACATTGTTGTTGTGTAAACTTAAGAGGTTGTTCACACAGAATGCGTTTTTCCTCAACAACGCGCTACATTTCTATTGTCTTTAAACGTTAACATGCACTTCACGGATGTGTGTGACCACTACCCTCGTGCTTTGTGTTTTTTGAGAAGCTATGTCAAGTTCAAAGATCTTCACAAGCAGAATAGTATGAACACACATCATTGTCAGGTCCAAAAGCAGTGAACCAATCAGAAGAGTTCAGAGATGGGGCAACCATTGCTTCTGTTTATAGTAGAATGCTGGCATGACAATGGTTTTATTAACTGTTATATCACGGCAGTGGAGGCTCTCATTTTGGTTTTGTCCATAATATCCCGAGTTATATGATCGTGTTGCTAATCGATGAGGGACTATGTCTCTCGGCTGGCCTGGGAACACCTCGGGATCTCTCCGTAGGAGCTGGAGAAAGTGTTTGGGGAGAGGGAAGTCTGGGGTTCTCTCCTAAAACTGCTGCCCCCGTGACCCGGTCCCGGAAAATAAGTAGAAAATGAATGAATGAATGAATAAATGCATTTTTTCCACTGATTAATTACATTTACTGGAAGAAATAGTCTTGGATAAAGTTTTTGCTAGTTGTCTTGAATATGACACGCTGTTTGAATTGTGAATAAATGGAGAATAATTCACACGCGCAGTGGCAGGAAGCCTGATTTGAAAATGAATGTAACCACTTAAACTATAGAATGGTTTCAGATTATTTGGGATATAGTAGGCACTACATGAGAACTTTCTAGTGCCTTATAATCGGCTACCTTCATGGCTTTTGTTGGCTTATAAATTACACAGAATATAGCGCATGCGCAAGATCAGATTTGGATCGGTACCAGTAAAAATATGCGGTTTCGAAACGATAACCGATTCAAGCATCGGGATCGGTGCATCCCTAGTTATTATATCACGTTCATATATCACATCACATCACATCACCTCATGCTGTGCATTTTAAAACTCATTCCTGAGCACCATGTCAAGTGTTTTCTGAAGCAAAGACTCATTCGGTGTGAATGAACGCTTAGCGTGCAACAATGTACTGTATGAACGATACACGTTACAGTCGCTTCACTTTGTATTCACAGTAACAATGTCGGCTCTTTTGTCAACCCCCTTTTTTCCTCCAACCTCCCTCCATCTGTCTTTCTATCAGCAGCGTACATGCAGAATCTCAGCTTTGATGTTGCATTAAGCCTTTGACTCTTTAGCCGCGGCCTCTAAGAAGGGCCAGATGAGATAAGACTCAAACTATCAAGCCACGCTCCAGTTAGGCCAACAAATCCGGGCTGCAAACAAAACACACACTCCCTTTCTAATCAGCGCCAACAATTTCTACAAATCCAATTTGTTCCAGAGCACTATAAAAACAGAGTGTGCGATAATAAGAATATTAGCCCACTCTGATTTTAGTAATTAGCATGTGGCGGTGCGGAAGTGGGTATGAAGGCTCCGAGATAGGGCGGTCAATACTCTATAAGAGGACTAGGTCAATCAGCAGAGAACAGCGCTGCTCACTTCCAAGCACACATCCTGTGTGGCTTCGATCAATGGCTCTCCAGAAGGAAATGGGGCGGGGGGGTCCATGGAGAGTGGAGGAATACACCTCAAAGAGAAAAACTTGAATAGAGAAACAGCAGGCCAATCGCTTTTGTGTTGGGTTTTGTTGAAGCGCTGCTCTGTTAATGAGGGTTAAGGGTGGCCTTTACCGAAGAAAGACCTGTGTAAGGAGGCCCGGAGGCTGTTCAGCTTCGCTTATACAGGAGCTTTTATGCAGATCATGCAGCAGCTGTCAGTCCGGGACACATTCAAATTCATCAAAACTCAGCTTTTCATCAGTATTTTGTTTTGTTAAAAAATAATAGTGTCTTAGCTGTCGACATCCCGCTAGCAGAATGCATTATGCTCGTTTTCTTTTAACAGCCTTTTTAGTAATCAATCTACATTAGATATTATCTGAAAGATTAAAACCCATCCTGTGAAAACCCTTTAGAAATATGACAATGCTTATGAATGGTTAACCATGGAAATTGTATTTTAATATATTTTAATCAAGCTCCGCCCCTAGTGGCTGTTGTCTAGTTTCACATTAAGGCTGGTTTATACTTCTGCACAGAGTGATCGGCGTGACCCACAGTGCATGCCTTGCGAGTAGTCGTTCATTTATTCTTCTGTGTGCGGTTTGTGTTGCTCTGCAATAACACTTCCAAAACACTAGCTGGCAGTAGGTTTTCATGTTCCTCTGTGTCGAGTTTCTTTGCGGGTGTTTTGTTTTTTCTGAATGCTAACTTAAATGTACGCTCATTCAGAGGCGGGAACTGGCGGACGTGCAACAACTTTAATCATAACGTAAACACAAAACAACAGTTTCCATCTAGAACTACAGCTACCCAGCCAACCAATGACACAGCTTGCGCTATGTCGACTATCAGGAAAAAAATAGCATAAAGGGGCTAATAATTTTGACCTTAAAATACCTGAAGTAACAGGTATCACTGGCATTCAACATGAATTAAAGCGCATCTTTATGTCCGACCAAACCGATTTAAAGGAGGAACCGTGCCCCTGTGACCCCACCCCTAGATCCGCCGCGCTTGACGCAAAAGTACAAATCAGCCTTGAGAGAACTTACTATAGGCTACTTTTTTTAATAATTGATTTTTTTTTTATCCAGACAAATCACATTTCAGAAATGTTTATTTAAAGATAAGAGACTTCAACAACCTTTCAGTTTAGAGGAGGATTCCGGTCAGAACTACAAACAAGAATAGTAATAAAAAAAAAAAAAAACATACATGGCAGATGTGCATGACTGATGGATAAGTAGAGGTTTAGAGAGAAGGGTTTGTGTGACTACTTAAAAATACTGTTGCATTATAATTATAACATGAGTAATAATATAGCTAACATACCATCTGAAACACTGCAAACTTTAAAAAAAAAAAGAAGATCTGTTAGGCTGATACATTTTGAAATGTAAAAACATGGAAACTTTTGTATACTAAGGGTGTTTTCACACTAGGCATGGGCCAGTATAAGATTGTGACGTATGATAACCTTGGACAAAAATCTCACGGTTTCACGGTATTGTGTTTACTGCTCAAAAATAAGTTCTTTT
This sequence comes from Danio albolineatus, assembly GCA_903798035.1. NCBI lineage: Eukaryota > Metazoa > Chordata > Actinopteri > Cypriniformes > Danionidae > Danio > Danio albolineatus. The sequence goes on from CAIGQQ010015131.1 coordinate 5,238,567, forward strand.
TAAATATATGGGTAAAAAACAACAACTTTTTTGCCCATTAAACACAATATATTTTATTTTAAGAAACATTTGAAATATTTTGGACCAGTAGTTTTTGATTTAGAAGTTCCTTTTCTGCTGGAAATACTGTTGTCCTAAAAAAAATAAAAATAAAATGGTTAATTAAAAATAAAATAGTTGAGAAAAACATGTAAAAAACAAACAAAAAATTGTTTTATATACTTTAGGAATGGTATAACAGAAAACTTTGGTGGTTTTAAAACCTTGAATTTTCCAAACCGCAGTATACCTTGAAACCAGTTATCGTCCCATGCCTATTTCACACCTGCCTTATTTAGTTCAGCTGAATCGCCCTAGAGTTCATTTTGCCTTTTGGTGTGGTTCGTTTAGGCAGGTGTGAATGTAGAAATCACACTCGAGTGAGCACCAAAAGCGGATCAAAAAAAGTGTACAGAGACCTCCTTGAATAGGTGAACACATCATGTCCAAATAATATCAAATAAAGTTTAGCTGCAACAAAAATGATTATGAATAATGAAAACACTATTGGCTATAGCCTTAGCAAACACTGAAATAATTGGAGAATAATTTAGTAAACATTTTGAGCTTGTTCAGTCCACGGAGAGCTGATAATGCTCTGCTTATTCCAAATTCCCTTTTAGTACATTTAAAACTGCAATCCAGCATCCAGGAGTTATTAGCGTTACCAATGGGGCGATCAAGTGGTAAAATAAATTGGAAACTGGGGGCTCATTTAACGTTAACTAAACTTTAATATTAATAAAAAGAGGTGCTTGGGTGGAAATCTTTTTCAGAGAGAGAGAGAGACACACAGAGAGAGAGAGAGAGAGAGAGAGAGAGAGAGAGAGAGAGAGAGA
>CAIGQQ010015131.1:5249426-5267034 GCA_903798035.1 Danio albolineatus
ATATATATTTTTATATATACAAATTTTTAACAATGCATTTTGTCACTGAAAATCACATCCTCTGTTGTGACACTATATGCTCAGTTTAAACCAGCATTTCCACTAAAAACTGTAACTAGTTGAAGGAGCCCATTTAAGATCAAGTGACTGAAGCCTCCTGTGAAGCCCATGACCTGCACCTGTTTAGTTTTGGTTTTAAAATGGTTCACATATTTAACTTTTGTAGAAAAACTTTAACGTTTTGTTGTACATTAGTGTGACACCCTATTTGCTCAAGTGTGATTTTTTTTCATAGACTTCAACAGAGTGTAAAAATCTAGATCGTTCTGTGGGTTGTTTATCCAAACTGATCTTCATTTTGTATTCTATTGGATTCAAGTCAGGGGGTTGGCTAGGCCATTCTACAGCTTGATTTCCGTTCTCTGAAACCATTTGAGAGTTTCCTTGGCTGTGTTTTAAATCATTGTCTTGCTGAAATGTCCACCCAGGTTTCATCTTCATCCTCCTGCTCATGTAGATGGTGGACTGAAGCAGCTAATATTAATTTACAAGGACGAAGGGCAGAAGGTGGCTGAAGAACTACTGAGAGATTTCAGCTGCCTTTCTACACTTCCCTTTCTTCATGTGTTCAATGCTTTTTCTCCGCGTCATTTCATTTTATAACACATAACTTAACATGTAAACTAATTTGATTTGTTTTCATATATGTATTATTTCTTTGGCCGTTATTAACATCTGGTGAACATTTCAAGTCAACAGCATCTTTAGAAATATGTTTTCTGAGAAAAATGGTGACGTGCTGAATACTTATTTCCCCAATATAAGAACATAAATCAATTACACACTATTTGTATATTATTCATATACTGTCACATCATAGGACTTTTTTTAATGTAAAGAATTGATATAGTGACCCCTTATATTTACTCAAAAATTAAACAACACTACTATACATGGGATGAAATTAGTATGCAGGATTGTATAACTCTCAAATCTGTAGGTAGAATGTGTACACATTGCATAAGAACGTTGTAACTTTTCCGTGTAAAGGTATTTGTATTTGACTCTTGAAAAGCTTAAAAACCGCGAAAAGAAAGTCTCAAAATTCAAACGAAGCTGGATGTATGGATTAAACAAAGTCAATTTACACACGCACATCACCTGATCCGCAAATGCAAAACTTACTTTTCGCACATGTAAATTAAGATGCATGAATGCAAAACATAATATTTGTTTTCACGAAAACGTTTTTGTTTGCGCAAATCTTTAATTCACAGACTCAGGTGGAAAGCTATACGTTTGTGGATGTAAAAGTGCATATACAGCATTAATAGAGCACATAGATGACAGACCATGCATTTGCAAATAATATTGATACTTATTTCATCCCATAACTACACAACTCTAGTATAAAATTCTTAAAAGAAAGAAAAATATATACAAAGTTAAGAAAAAAATTACACACACACACGCATATAAATAATAAATATAATAGATAATTAAATAACAATAAATACATTTTGTTTTTGTTTTATGAAATCACCAAGGACCATGGTTTAAAACTGAAAGAAAAAAAAACCTCCATCTTTTGTGCAAGTAAATTAATAAATTAACAGCCAATCTCATGTTTTGGGTTTAATTTTACCTTTAAAATAATAAAAAATACCTGCTGATTGGCATTTGATTGGCTATATTTGAACCCTTTTTTTACCTCTTATTTAATGCTCTCTGACTCTAACAAAAGCCTGCCCTCATTTAACTCCAAAATCCAGAGGGAGTTTTTCGGTTTTGCCAATTTCTCTCCAGCTGAACTCACAAACTATGTCAGGTGCATTGAGTGGAGTCTCGACAAGTGACCATTCTGGAGGCGAGCGTTGCACCCTTGACTGCTTTGACCCAGCAGGCCTGTCATGTCCTGTTGTCAAGTTGGCTGAGCAGCCTGAGCCAATGCTAACGCGGTGGCTGTTAACAAACGCGCCATCCTCCTTGCTAAATTTGAGCAAGGTCACCTGAGCCAGCCTGCGCTGCTATCGAACGTGACCTCATGCATCACCGCTTCGCAGACAGAAGATAAAATGCAGGGAACGTCGGCTCACGAAAGTGTGAATTAATAGCACTCTCTGCATAGAATGTGGGTCACTGAATCTCCTCAACCTACTCCAGAAATGAGCAGAAAACAAGGCATGGGGCGGTTTTAAAGGTTAAAATCGGGCTGGTTGAAAGAGCAGGGAAAAATTAATCACGGTTTATGTGAATAGTCTAAAATAAACACAAAGCTTGGCTTTGGTTTTCCATGCCAGGACTTTCAACAAAAGGCCTTAGATATTGCACGCGATTCATTATTTCTGGCCATCGCACTGCTTTCTAAAAATATTTATTCCTTTGGGATGAATTGCTTTCCACGTGACTTGCATCACCGCAATTGTTGGCGGACAGAAACGGGGAGCTGCTTGTGGGCCAACCTTACAACAGCGCCGAGGATTGGTTTCCACTGACAAAAACAGGCCGGTTTCTCACACAGCTGAGAGGAAAGGACGCTTTGCTGCCAGAAACCTCGCAGTGGATTGGAAACTGAAGCAGCGGTGAATGTCGTCATGGCATTTTACAAAAACACAGAGTAAAAGAAGTGGGAGTGAGAAGTTGCGTGAGAGAAAAACAAGTTCTGCTTGATTTCGGCTCTCAGAAAACGAGGCAATTATGGATGACTTAATTACAGTACCATGAAGAAGAAGAAAAAACTTACACTATGAACAAAGTGCCACCAAAATGAAGTATAGTGTTACTTTGTTAAATCAACATGACGCCATTGCTGTATTGAAATATTTTGGACAAGGAATGAAGTTAATACCCTGAAATCATGGGATGCTCGATCCTGTTCCTGGAGATTAAAATTTCTGTAAAGTCCAGCTCAACCCTGATCAAATACTCTTGAACAAGCATATTATGATCTTATGGAGCATTTGCCTTGAGTCTGAAGTGCTTAACACTAGAACTACCATAATTTTATAATTACTAGATTTAATATAGCGCTCACTCTGACTGTTCTCATATAAAACGTCATATTGTCATGTCATATTTTAAATTCAAAGCTCCTACAGAGATAATAAAACTTATATACAGAATATCTGTCATTATATTTATTCAAGGCCTCACCCTAAAAATACAACCTTTTGATAATACAGCTTATAAATATAGTTAGGTTACTTTACCACCTGCAGATGTGGCTTTTTCACGGCATTGAACATGCTGTTTTGAAAGACATAAGTTATGCTTTTGCCAACAGAAAGTTATGTTTTGTTTATTATGAAGTTGCTTGGCAACAAAGGCACAGATGTTTAAAGTCACAGGGAAAAGTAGCTGACACTGAAATACATGTGCTATAGTAATTTAAGGTAGAAATACTCAAAGCTCTTTTGTGTTTTGTCATTTTAATAAAATAACAACGTTAGAAAGAAATATACACATATTTCATATATTTAAGAAAAGTCAGGAAATTATGGATAAGTGCAATTTACTTCAACAAAGTTACAAATAGTTATTATATTGCAAATATTAGTGTTAAGCACTTGCCCAATAGTCTATGAAAAAAAGAACAGGCAAAAAAAAAAAAAAAAAAAAAAAAAGAATTGGTAAAAAGCAAGATGTCCTCGCTGCATCCCACAGCTTGATGACGTAGGCGATGGTCAACTACATAGTGAACGTTGTACAGTCCACTAAGATAATGCCCATGCTACTGTGACAGTTGGGTTTAGGGTTGGGGGGGAGCAGGCGATCAACAACTACGTACTGGACCTTGTACCACCCACTAAGGTATCGCCCATGCTACTGTGACGGTTGGGTTTAGGGTAGAGAAGGTGTAGGCAATCGTCAACTATGTAGTGGACCTTGTACCGGCCACTAAGGTATCACCCATGCTACTGTGACGGTTGGGTTTAGGGTAGGGGGAGGTGTAGGCGATCATCAACTATGTAGTGGACCTTGTATCGCTCACTAAGGTAACGTCTATGCTACTGTGACGGTTAGGTTTAGGGTAGGGGAGGTGTAAGGTAATGCCCATGCTACTGCAAATGCAGTTTTTAATACGATGGTTTTACTCTCCCTCTAGCTGCAGTTCACCAGACGCGGAAAGCACTTCGCCATGAAACCCATTCATTTCTGAAGAGCACATTATCAACTAGTTTTTGCGCCATGGACAAAATACCTCAATGTGCTGATTTTCCGCTCTTGTACACATATACCTTAATATGCATGAACTGCATATGTTCACATGTAAATTAATGTTAACTCAAATACTGCAACAACAGGACATCTCTATGCACTTGTTCCTGCTACTTGCAATAGTGGTACTGTGCAGCCATGACAATGCTGGCAAAATGACGCCTCTTGACTTTGGTTGTCACAAAAATCGGTTTAATAAGTTGCTGAATACAAATCTAAATAATTCTTACAGAATTATTTTATGTTATTTAATAAAATAATTAAAAAATAATAATTTCTTTAGCAAAGTGCATTCAGATTTTTCCGTTTTGGCGCAGGACTTTCATTCTGGTGCATCCCTACTAGTTACTAATTTTATGGACTAATTATCTACAAAAATAAATAAATAAACCAATAAATAATATTTAGAAGTGATGATTAAGTGATTAATACAAATCGCTCACAAACATAAATTTACATACAAACTATCGACCTAGCAAAACTTTCAAATGCCACCTGTCTCAATTCTGGCTGAATCAAAGACAGAAATGTGGGATATTCTAGGCTAGTAAGCAATAGAGAGTACATCTATACGCAGTATTTACAAATCAGATGAAGATATCTCAGTAGGTAGGATATGATTTGATCACTAGATTCAGACATGCCTTGTTAACCTTCCACCTCCATTTGCTACTTAGAGAGAAAGCATTTTTCAGCTTTCAGATGCAGTACTTGATAAATCACAGACATGTGTGTTGGATCAGAGATGGAGCCAAACTCGGCAGGTAGAAAGATCTCCAGGAACTGTACTGAGAAACCAGATATAATCACTCTGATATACGAACAGTGTAGGTGTGTAATTACATTAGTCAGAAATATAACAGTTGCTCAGTTACTTAGTGTAGCTTTTCAATAACAAAGTAACCTTTATTATAATGCATCACAGCAGTGTGTCATAGTATCTCAGTGGCACCAAGTGGCATTTGAGAGCAGTGGCAATGTTGAATATAATGACTAATAAAGCATGAGGGAATCTGATAATGGCAAAATTCTTATTTTAGTTTTTATAACTGCTATTTTCATTTATAGCACTTCATTTTTGCATCGATATTTAATATCTCATGTTTAAATACATTATGAACAGCAGCTGTACTAATTATTCTCTTTGTTCCCATTTTCCACCTTAGAAATTGTGCAGCACCATTGATGTGATCCAAGACCTGTGAAGAAATGATTTCAACCATCAAGTAACTCAAGGACAACACAAGAGACTATGCCAACCATTGAGGACTTCTAGAGGTATCCATAATCCTGGACCAGGCCGTATCCTGAGCAGATGTTGTGGCAGTCATGGAGAAGTGGAAGGCATGAGACTGATTCCAGAAAGTCACTAGTGACAGACGAGTATCCATATTGATACTGTAGGCCAGCCTGAAAACCTGCCAGTGACCTACTCACACCTGCAGCTTCTCCACGATGGACATCCAGCATTCCTCAGCCTCAGGCACCTAGACTACAGCTCTGCACAAGAAGTTTGCCCAGAGGAGAAATGGTCGTGCCCAGCTGAGCCTGGTTTAAGGTTATTCCTTCAGTTTCGTCAATTAGTGAAGTTTGTTCCTCGCAACTGTCACCACTGGCTTGCTTGGTTTGGGACTCGTGGAACTGCGCATCGATGGATTTGCTCTTCAGTGTTTGGACTTTCAGCAGTGACAATTAAACCACACTGAACAGAACTAAACTGAACTTTAAAACCTAGACTGACACAGCTTGAATTTACTAGAAGTTGCTTTGACACAATCTACATTGTAAAAGCGCTACAGAAATCAAGAAGAATTTAATTGAATTATTTTACTAGTAAAAATCTCTTATTTAGATGTACACAGTGACAGAATTCAAGCATGTGTCTAACATCCTTAATAATTCAGCATCAGAATCATCAATATTAATATTCTGGTGTCAACACTGCCCTGTTCACTGGGGAACATAACCAAGTCCACCACCTCAAGCCCCCACCAAATTCACCGTTTGAATCAACAGTCTTCGAAGTATTTTTATTGTACAATATTGCAGTATTAACGAAGTACAGTATTATTATTGTTACACCCTAATGAACTGCATTTAGACATGCTTTGAAATTAGGAAGCCATTTAAGGCAGTTATGAATCTAATAATCAAACAATGTTCTTTACTTTTCTAATCACTCAGAGATTAGAGGCTAGTTGGATTTAGTGAGCATTCAAAGCGATCACTCTAAATGGGATATCCCTAAGCCAGTAATACATCTAATTGTGTGTGTGTTTATGGAGTAGCTTCCTTTAGCTAAACTGCAACCTTGTATATTGTTGAATAAATAAATGCCTATATACTTATCTGATAATACCACTCTACCACCACAGTAGTATTGTCCTTTTCTGAAAAGGAACAGCTTCTACTTCAAACAACAATGAAAGTCTAGCCTTATACAACAAAAAGAGCCTGTTTTCCGCTTGGTATACACACAGCATGGATGCCATCAATTGTTTATGAGCTGGTGAACACAACCACTCATTTCCTTCTATTCTTGAATCATTATGATGTTTCTTGTGCAAGGAACAGCCAAAGGCACGAAGTCACTCTTCAGGGTTATCCAGACTCTCTAGTTTTAGGAGAGGTTCAGGTTATCCGGAGCACTCCCTGGGGGAAAGGATTCCCCATGCCAACGGTTCACAAGTTCAGCACTGAATGAACTATTTATGAGCGCTAGAAAGATGCAGGAACAGCTCAAACAGAATAATGATGGGCCGCAACACTGATAGACGGAAGAAGAGGAGATTCTGAAAGTGGACGGGGGGGATTATAAATCACAGTGAGCTTTGAACTAATATGTAATGGCATTTTGAACTTGGTGGATAAGAGAAAGAGGGACACTGCGGAAGAACCAACAGAGGGTGAGAAACAAACAGAGAGATAAAAGAGGAGGACGCCGAATGACAGGGACCACACACAACTAATCAGATTTTATAGATTGGGTTGATCTCCCCTTTGTCTAACAAATGCCAGAGGGTGTCAGGACCTTGTGATAGATTGGAGGTCAGCAAGACACTGAATGTCTTTACAGGGCTTGTGTTTTTTTGTTGTTCTGGGCATTTACCGGCTACGCTCAATGACAACTGAAATTGAAATCGATCGTCCGATTGTAAATCATTATTGAAAACTGGTCAGATAGCACCCCTTATTATCACTGCCTTGTCAGAATGATAAGTAGCATGGTATTTCAGGAGAAAACCCACTGATATGGAGGACTAAATGGAAGAGTGAGAGTCTAATACATTTTAACTGTGCTGATAGGAAAGCAGTCTATCCTGCAGGCAGCTTTTGTGATATCTCCAAGCTCTTACGGCAGCAAGTAGAGTTTAAGAAATAAAATCGTAATGACCATTAACAGTTCTGGTTTTTAAATAATTAAAAATTCTTTAAAATATGCATCAAGGCAAGACAAATCCATCAGCTTTGGACTACAAGGCTGCGATTAAACACTTCCCAATTGAGGTCATTCAAGATTGCAGGGGCAGGACTTCAAACTCGAGAATTATGGCTTACAAACTAAAATGCAGCTAGGAATGGCACAGGGAAGCAGGGAAAGTAGCACAACCTACAATTTACGGCAGCATTTTTTAGCCTATTTTGCAGCCCACCAAACTGACAGGTTCTATTCCGCTGGCAGAATCATCAAGGGCAATTCAAGAGCATACGTTATGATCTGGCTTTTATAACACAGACGATATATTACATGCCTAGGGAGTCTGTCAAGAGAGAGATGGTTTAGTAGACAACATGGAAAATAAAAACCCTACCTGAAGCACTAGAGGCTCTGGATTGAAGGCCAAGGTCATCAATAGTTGCATCCTTTCCGTGTCTTTAAGGTTCTTGAGAAGGAAGCTTCCAGAGTCCTTTGTCTCGGCGTACCTCCTGACTATTCTGTCCAGCAGTCTTTGGGAAGGACAATGAACAAGGTCTGACCAGCCTTCCACAACATCAGGGGTTAAGAGTCTGACATCCCCGTTAAGTCGGGCGAACTCAGTCTTATACATGGCCTGGATGAGATCGCAACGAGGTCGACCTGTTGCACGCTTGCAAATCTTCTGGTCAATATCAGCAAGTTCTTGGTTGGAACCCAAACGCTTGAGTACAATCCTCCGCGTGCCCTCGCGAGGCTCCCCGTACTGGGCGAAAAAAACGTTTTTTACATTGAAGACATCCAGAAAGCGAAGGCGACCCCATGTCTCGAAGGTTATTTGTCCGTTCATAAACTTCCGACACCAACTGGTGCCAAAGCAGGCCGGGCACTTGTTGAGGTTGATGAACCTTCTGTCAGTGAGTTCATTCTTTTGAAAAGAGGCGAAGAGGTTGTGCGTGTTCATCAGCAAGATGACAAACAGCCCCAAAACAAAGAGAAGCTTCAGACACCGGTACAAACGGCCAAGCTTGAGAGGAAGGAAGCGCAGCATGTTCGTGCACTAGCCAAACGGGGCAGGGGTAAAGGGTAAAGGGGGAAAGGGCAATGAATAGTGTAAGGGACTCAATGGATCTCCATCACTTGTGCGGACTCATCGCCTCGAGTTCCCAAAGGGGAAGAAACTTGCACAGTCCCCCCGTTCAAGTCCTCGCTGGGCTAAGACATTCTTATAGCCATTGCTCTGGAGCTCCAATCCACATAAAAGCTGCCCTGCAAAGAAGCACACAGAAAGATCAAACATTGCATTAAGTTGCATTTTACCATGGAAAAAAGGAACTTGCCAATTTCCTATTACGGACAACTTCACACTATTTGAACAACTACTTTCCTAGTTTCCCATTCTCAAATTTCTGCCTTCCCAGGATATAAACCTCTAAGCAAAACCAAGATTGTGCGTCGTTTCGAAATGTTTAACAAATTGGAAACGTTCAGGTCATTTGAGCGAATGCATTGCTTTCCGAACTGTAACGAGATGGATTCCTGCCAGACCAATAAACGGTGAGACACTCTGTACCAGACTGCGCTGGCTCATATTTCCCTCAGAATAACTCCTAACAACTACAGATAAAAATAACGTTAAAACAAGGGAGTCAAAAGTGAGTGTTTTAAAAAGTGAACAAACGTTAAGAGAGAGAAGTTCTCTTTGAAAATAAAAAGTATGTTCAAGTAAGAGTTTATCACACCACTCATCAACAATAAACACAAATGCTCAAATCCCCTACAAATCAAGAAGAAATTCTTTTAACTTTCAAACGGATGCGCTCCTCTGTGTATTACCAAAAGAGTCGTACTGAGCATAGTTTAACCTTTGATCAGAGTTGCCCTGGTAAGTTTTAATCTCTCTTTGAAGATTCCTCTTTGAAATTTCTAGTGTCACCAAGGTAATGTGGGGAGGTGAAACAACACAGAGCTCTGTGTGAACGCATCTGACACAGAGGTGTCAGCGGTTCTGATGATGCACATTAACCAGTGATGCAAATGAAGCATGTGAGGTAGGCACCTACAAGAGGTGTTGTCCTAATACTCTCAGTCATTTCTATACTATGGTAAAACAGGCTGTTACATTACCACCCAATGCAGGAAATCAAACCCACACTATCAAATTCTTTATATGGTCGCTTACCATGCAAATGGGCCATTTTCAATTAAAGCTCATTACACCATGCCTATTAAAAGTGATGGCTTTCGAGAGCTCTGCTCATTAGTAGACGAGTCAGTGTGATTAGCTAGCATGTTGACGAATTTCTGTGCATTTTAATTGACCTTGTGAGATCGGAGCTGCCGGGGGGTGGAAGAGAGAATCTACACCAAACATGATAACTGGAATTAATTCTGCAATGCCCATAAGGACAGCAGTTATAGGCAAATCTGACTAAACCAATTCATGTGCATATTTCATCACAATATTCAAAGACAAATTCAGAATTAAATTATACAGTGCATTCTTTAAGAACATTAGGATTGGCATTTTGTAGACTAACAAATAACAACAGTCTTCATACAAATGTTCAGTGCCTAACCGTTTTGATTTTTAATAAGTTATTACTTTTTTTACAGTTCTCGTTAGACTCTAATTAAAATTAAAGTCACACATTTTCATGCAAAATACTCAGCTTCGATCTTAAGATCTTAACAATCCCAGCAAGGGGATACACTTAAAATATGTTCTTTTCTTTTTTTCAAGTTTTACCTGGATTAGGTTTATTAAACTTGATTGCATTTGAAAACAAAATGTCATCGGTGAAACAATGTTCAATCAGAATTCAGGCATGTTAATTTATGAAAACGACACAACATACTTCATTATATTTTAAATGATTAAAACTTTCACTAATGGGTAATTGCATATCAAAGACAATGACGGTATAAAGAATTAAAATGACAATTTACATGTGTATTGCACTTATGGCCTGTCTCCAATAAATGGTACTAGCATGTGCACAGGCTGGGAGAATGAAAACAAAGGAAGCGCCATTTTTTTTAACTACACCATAGTAATATACACATATAATAATGAGCCATGGTCAAGCCGAGCTCAAACAAATCTTGTCGTCATCTTGATGAACCGCCACAAAGCCACAAGTGCAGAATCTGCCATGTGTTTACGAGGTGGTCTAACAGTACGAGAGGTTTTACTTTCTCTAGAGAGCTCTGTGCTGTTGCTATATTTGAAATAATGAACTTGAGCTCATAATAATAATAATAATGTGTGTGTGATTATTGAAGTGCTTCTGACATCTTTTCGGGAATAGATAAACGAGAGAGTGAAGGGTGAAAAAAAGGAGCAAATGATTCTTTCAGCAACGTAAAACATGAACAAACTGCCATGTTTAATTAATATCATTACCTTTTGCACTATTATATAAACTCGGAATGATGGAATTACTAACAAGATGTAACGTTACATTTGTGGGTGAAGAATGAAGATGAGAGATTTGTACTGATTGTATGTTTCGTATTGTTTATGAACCCAAATAAGGCCTAAATGTATGTTTGGCGTATTCGCAGTAGGCAATTTGGCACAATCATCGATCCGCAGCTATGATCAAATCCTGGTAATAGAAAGGTTAGTAATTAACATTCATGCATAAAGTATATGTATATAAAGCATCTGTTTAGTAAGAAGTGCTTTTCATACGATGTGTAAACTACAAGTGAGAATGACGTGAACTGCAACTTTCTGTCGAACACCACGCCGACCAAAATGGTACTATTGGTACCATTTGGCAGTAGAGACACAAGCCTAATAAAGGTGACCCGTCTGAATCGTACTGTACCGCTCAGTGAAAACGAGGCATTAGGGTCGTCACAATACTGGAATTTGGTACTACTGAACCATCAATACCTTTAAAACACTGGAGCATTTTAAAGCTACAATTCATCAGTGGATCGCATGTATGTCAGCTTTTAGACAAACCAGCTGATCGACGTGACTTTAAAATGTTCCAATGTCCATCTGTGTGTGTTCACACTCAGTAAAGAACGGTGAGTTCGGTGAACTGATGACCTTCACAGCCAATCACGGTAATTTCTTTGGAGGTGTGAACACAACGGCCAAACTGCGGTGTTTAAGAACGTGCGCAACAGCGCTCAAATGTTAGTGGGAAATGGACGTTTATAAAGTTCCAGTACCGATTGGTAATAAATTCCAGTGTCGTGACAACCCTAATAGCACTTTGATCATTCATATTTTATATTATATGTTTTTTGATTTATTAATTCTTGATATGTTGTGCATGTCCTGCAAATAGTCATTCTTTAATACAGAAGTTATTTCATAGCGAAATTAATTGAATAGCTTTTCATATTTTTTTATCTTTGACCTATATACGGATTCCATGGGCATGAACACTGCTATAACTGCAGACTACGATGAGGACAAAACATGGAGGAAAAGATTTAGTACATAAACGTAGCAGCAATTAAGGTTTGGACACCTGGGAAATAACTCATTTGGAATGCAGCAACAAAAAAAAGAGGCTAACACAGATCTCGATAAGAAGAATGTGCATATACTGCCTATTACAGAAGACGAGACTCACTGAGCATTCATAAAACAACCGAGCATGATATGATCTTCGCGTGCCATTTAACAGAATGACATCCCCGGTTTTTCACTCAGTGAGCAGAGACAAAGATAAACTGTGCATTTCTCTTCAGGAAAAAAATGAGGCAGTCAAGGAAAGCCTCGGTCTCCGTGATGCACTGGTTTGAGTACAGATTGGCAGAGCGAAAGCAAACAAGCTTCACTGCACGGGCTGCCTGCTTCACACAGCACCAGATTAAGGAGTTCTCGCTCCAGCAGTCAGGTCCATGTCCACCCACAGTCACGGAAACTCAATCATAATATTTCCAGACGCAGGGGCCTCTTTTAAATGAATGACAAGTTGAAAGGTTTGGTGGGGGAAAACGAACGCATTTCGCAAAGGTTCCTGCTGATTCTTTCACTTTGACATTTATAGGGTTGATTTCAGCCTTCAGTAGGAGAAGCCTTTGGGAGGTATGATTCAGATCAAGACTCAAGCGAAGCGAAAATGACAGCGGAATTAGATTTTATTTTTCCTCAAACATCCTTACAAGCCTTCCAAATGGTTTAAGTCACTCGGGTAAATGATCAACTTCTCGTATTTCAAGCCGAGGGCCACTAAAAGCCTTTAACACTCTAGAACAGGGGTCACCAAACTTGTTCCTGGAGGTCCGGTGTCCTGCAGATTTTAGCTCCAACCCTAATCAAACACACCTGAACAAGCTAATCAAGCTCTCACTAGGTATACTTGAAACATCCAGGCAGGTGTTTAGAGACAAGTTGGAGCTAAACACTGCAGGGACACCGGACCTCCAGGACCAAGATTGGTGATCCCTGCTATAGAACAAATAATCCCAATCCATGGGTTCTTGTTCCGCAAGACATTTTTCTTGAGTTGTTAAATCCATAATACAGATGTTACAGTTAAAAAGTTAAATTAAAATGATCATTTTTGTTTTAACATATAGTTAAAAGTGACGTCACACCATGTGACATTATTTGCTTAATTAAATGCTCCAAACGTAATGGACACTTTTCACCATCTAATCAATACACAATGGATAAATTGATTTCGGCATTTACAACATAGATAAATGTCTGCACCATGTTAGGGTTATAGTTTTCAATCTATGACATTGCTATATCATTTTCTTGTTTATTGTTTGGAGTCAAATAAGATGTTTTCTAGGTCTACTTGTGATATTTTAGGCCCTTACAATACAGTAGGTCATGTGATCAAACAACCACTCGACAGCAAGGATATCTGTCGACTAACTGATATTACAAAAACTTCCATATATTCCAAAAAAAAGTTGCTAGACTTGCATGTGCATGTGCATTTTTACAAAACGGCAATGGAAACCATTTTCGCACATTTAAAGGCACAGTATGTAATCTCTCCACATGAGGGCGTATATTCACAATGAACAAGGGAGTAGCTTGATGACATCTTTTGTCGTCTTCACTACATCTAACAAGATTAGTATTAAAAACTTATTTTAATGCTAGTATGAAGCAGAGTAAGACTGAAAGCTGTGGAAGCGAAATGAGAGTTGGACTGAAGCAATTTCTGACTAAAGATGACTGTGATGTGGAACGAAAGCAGCGAAGCTTTTATTAAGCCACGGTCCACCGCTTCTAATTCCTCAGGTCATAATCACATGGGGGAAAAGTAGGGATATTGGTTGGATACTGCATAATTTTGCTGGAATGGGTATCGGCCAGCTGGTTCTGACCCAAATCCAATCTTGTATCAGTGCTCGACATGCTGAATCGGGCCATCAAAATCCAATGTTGACCCATTGAGAGATGACATGTGGAACACACCAAACCAACTAGTTGGACAGACACTGACCGATGAAATTCAACTGTCAGCTTGGTGTGTCCTGGTCCTTAATGAATAGATCACCCAAAACTGAAAACGTAATCACTATTTACTCACCCTCAAGTGGTTCCAAACCTTTGAGTTTCTTTCTTCTGTTGAACACTAAAGCATATATTAAAGAAAGCTGAAAAGATATAACCAAAGTAGGAAAAACAAATACTAAGCAAGTTAATGATTAGAGGTCCCCAGCTTTCTTCAAAACATCTTTGTGTTTAACAGAAACAAAGGCAAACAGGTTTGTAAAAGTAAAAGGTGAGGAAATGATGATTGAATTTTCACCTGTGGGTGAACCAAGTGTGATGGCTCCAATATACATAAATCTATGGTTTACCTATGTAAATTCATCAACATTTTTTTATTAAATTTTTTTTGGAACGACTAATAACATGAAAAAAAGCAAGCTACGTCTTAGTTGCATAATGTTGGCTAATGAAAATGCTGTCATTGCGCAATGGTTTTGTTTACCTGACATTTATAAATAGTAAAAGCACAGATCTGTAATGGAAACTTAATGACCATTTGGAAAACAATGATGAAGAAATCCAGCCTATTCAGAAACAGACACATTTACTCCAACTTCCCTGATGACATGTTTTCATTTCCAACAACCTCATCCTGCCCACAGGGCTCTGTTTTGAATTACCACTCCATTGCCCATAAAGCATCTCCTCCCTCTCACCCACAGCTCAGGCAGTGGAGGAAAGAAAGAAGCCCAAGCCTGAGAGCCACCGAACGCCGCTTACCACCGAAGCACAGCTTGGAGTGTGCCAAAACTAGAGGTGCACAATACCTTAGAACAGTCAGCGCAAATGAACAAACAGGCTCCGAGGAGGAACTCCAAGTACGGGAAACGATAATGAGCCAACAATGGATTTTGCTACATTGTGAAGCAAGTGACGATTGTATTTATTCGGCCCTAGGGCCAGCGTAAATTCAAAATTGATTCTTTACTTTTGTAATTCACATTTCTGAATACAGTTAATGATTTACTTTTGAAAATCAATCTACATAAAAATATGTAATCTCTTCAGAATCGTGATGTAATTTCTCTAGCTGGCATCACCAATAGCTCTTACTAGGCCTGTCATAGTGATCACTATATCACGGGTGCATAAACATTCTTATAATGGGTCAAAAACAAAACTCGATTAAGGGATGTGGGCCGAATATATACCAAAATAAATAACCACACCATATTACATTAAAGAAGTGGTCCACAGCGTATTTTTAAGGCTTGGTTGTGTTTATAAGATTGCATCACTTGTTAAATATCATGTTTTTTTTTTTCATACATCTTACTTTGATTATATACAGGTACTCAGCTAACATGAATACCACTGTCATAATTCCTAGTTCCTCTAAAAGCCCGTCCTCAAGACGCTCTGATTGGTCAGCTATCATAATTTGCTGTGATTCGCAGATTGGCTCCACGTCACGCCCCTACAAGCATGCACTTCTGCGCTGTGTAAACAGTCTAGTCAGAGCAGCTGTTAGCAGTTTTAGCTGCCTGAATCAGACAGAAAACGAAGAGCACACAGATGAACCTCACGCCTGCTCTCTAAAATAAGCGTCTTTCACACAGATTCGGGTCATAAGCATGTGTAAGTAATATGAAACTTTCCCATATCTTTTGTGAGTTTGTCATTTGAGATGTTTAATGCACAGAAAGCGTCCGCATAGAGAGACCCTGCAGCGCACGTGAAGATTGTGGCTGTTTACAGCGGTTTGATGGATAAATATGAAGTGGTACACTGTAAAAAAATAAAATAAATACCATATTTTACAGTGTATTTCCGGCAGCTGGGGTGCCAGGAAAAAAAAACGCAAAATAACAGCCATTAAATTACAGAAATATACTGTAAAATAACAGATATTAAATTACAGAAATTTCCTTAAATTTACATATCTGGTAAATTTGTGTTATTTAATATCCGTTATAAAGTGTGGCTAAATTATCAGAGGTGCCAAACAGCATTTCCTGTTGTTTACATCCTGGTTTATGTCCTCGCTACAACATAGCGTTAACGCTAGAAGCTGTGCCTGTAGTTCAGTTTTAACAAATAAAAAGGTTGTGGTTCACAATCCACAGCTTCATCGGTTTGATGAGTTTTTAGCTGAATCCAGCACTAAACTGAGATTCTGGAAGCTGTCCTTTGTCAACTGCTAGCTATATATATATATTTTTTTTTTTTAAATTATCTAGAACATAATAAAAATTAAACTGTAAGCACTTCTGTCTTTGTGTTGTGCCCTTCGGAAGCCCAAATACAGAAACAGAACACGCACTGAGGAAATAGCAGGGTTTGCTAAGCTAACTCTGTAAAAGCCAATGTATCCCTTTGTATTCAGCTTGGACCATCTTTCATTTAGAAATGTTGTTTATGTTCACACAGCTACATTACACATCAACTAAAGTTTAAAATATGATATCGTAGTGGACCACCCCTTTAATGTTATGTTATGATTGAATCGCCTCTTGGTACTGTTATGAAATAGTTTGACGACGAGCAGGAAATGATCATAGGCCATGACATCTCCACATTGAAACGGTCTACAGGACATATAATTAGACATTTATCCTTTAACATCCAATTTCAGAATCTAAATAAAGCATTTCACTTTGAAAGTGTGTATGGCTATTTTCATTATTATGCTGTTGTATAATCCGTATACAGTGAGTGGCAAAAAAAATATCTCATAAAGACAATATTACTGATCATTGCAACAATATCTGTGACAATATATCACACAATAAAATTATTAATCGTGACAGACATTTCTTTTACTTTTTAAACTAAGTATCTCCTCACACATGGACCAATTCTGGTTATGAATGGCTTCTTTTATATCATAACAGAATTAATACAAAGTTGAAAATATCCCTCCAACATTTAAAAAATATATATTATTAAACACCCAGTTTTATTCTCAGTAGAAAAAATAATGTATGATTGTGCAAGAATGGGATTGCAAATGCCATTGTGTGTTGACACAGTTACTGAAAGCCTAGTGTCACAATACTTCCTCCTTCTTCAAGTCAAGGCAAGCATCAAGTTAATCTTAAAACAGATGTTTCAAGGCAGATAAAATATCTGATTCAAAAGTTACTAATTAAAATGTCAGTGCCATAAATCCGTGATTTGTATGTCCAGTTGAACTTGAAACAACTTCAGTGAAATAATTCAAAATAAAAATTTAATTAAAAATGCTGAAGAAGTTTTGGAATTTATCATTTAATTAAATATTTCAGTATTAAAAAGATTTAGATATGTAGGAAACTGGCTATTTCATGAACAAAAACTGTGAAGTACATTCAAGTGTAATCTGTTACAGAACATTTTTCAAAATGTAAAAAATCTAGGGGAACAGGTTCTTCTATCCATTGGTTGGAAGTGTATATCAAGATGACGTATGTAGTAGGTTTAAAGAAACGAAAATTGTTCAGATGTTTGTTATGAAATATAATATAATATAATATAATATAATATAATATAATATAATATAA
>CAIGQQ010015131.1:5286873-5311622 GCA_903798035.1 Danio albolineatus
TTATATTATATTATATTATATTATATTATATTATATTATATTATATTTTATTTTATTACTGTATGTATCTTGAAACCAGATTATTTGGTATGGTTTAAAATTGTGATGAAGAAACAATGATGATAAAACAATAAGGATAAATGATGCGAGTAATCATTTAAGGTTTACGAAATGCTTAAATGTCCATTTCATGTACCAGATTATTTCAAATTGATCATTTTGGTTTAAGAAAATCTTCATGCTTCAACAAAATATTATTAAAATCATTATGAAAAATCAATAAAAGACATTTTTATGAGATTTTAAAGAATCAATCTTTCATAAATTTTAATAAAGTTCTAAACTAAGGGCATCAAAACTAGTAGAAAGAAGAGATTAAAAAAAACAATCTCGGACACCGTTCTGTTCTAGCAAGCATGCACTGAATATTTGTCTTCAAGCTAGAAATCTTGAAGACATTTACAGTAGTGAGTCAATGTTGCCCTGTTCTTCCCTTCAGAGAAATGAATGTAACCCTTATTGTGTTCTGTCAATCCATACAGTGTTCCAAGTCAATCATTTAGCTCTCAGTAGTCAAGATGTTTAAGACAAGAATGGGTGATGTTCAATAGTTTTAGGACAACTTTGATGAAAGGTTATGAACCACTTCAAATATTGACTACCGTACATGGTGCAGTAATGTATGATTTAGGCAGTAAATATTGATGGCCTGTACTGTGGCCTTAGTGAACATTGCAGTGAAACGTATATCAGTTGTACTGCGTTATTTTCTGACCATTTGTTCTAAACACAGGATGTATTGATATTTTTAACCAGTTTCTGTTTCCTCTGCAGTTGACTTGTGTTCCCCCTAAGGACGACTAGGCGTCTGACAGCTTGCTGAAACATTTATGTGAAAAGACTGACACCCGGAAGTGAGAACAAGACGACCAAATGCGGATTTGAAATCGAACATGGATTTCTTTGACAACATTCGCCTGTAGCCCCAGGTCAGAAATTTACAGAGAACATGATTATGGATTAAAAAAAGGATGTGAGAAAAGTATATTTTAATGAATTTATGTTTAGGTTTCTTCAAAGCAGTGGGGTGGATTACATAAAAGTCAGGTTGTTAGGTAACAATTTAAATATTATGTAAATTAATAATAAATACTCTTGACATGTTGCTTTAAAGCAGTGTTTCTCAACCACGTTACTGAAGGACCACCAACACTGCACGTTTTGGAGGTCTCCTTTGTCGGTCACACCCATTACAGGTCTTTCATTCTCTGCTAGTGAGCTGATAATCAGAATTAGGTGTTTGGTTAAGGACACATAGAACGTGAGAAGCCGGTGTTCTTCCAGGATTGTGGTTTAGAAACACTGCCTTAAAGTGATGGAAAAAGAGAATTAAAACCAAAAAAGATTAAATACTTAACCATTTATTCTTCCTCATCGGGTTTTAAATGTTTATTCATGAGATTTTTTCCTTCTGCTGAACACAATAGATGAAATTTTTTAAAAATGCTGGTAGATACACATTGGGAAAAAGATACAATATAAGTCAATTGTACCACCAACCAGTATTCTTCAAAATAACTCATTTTGTGTTCAACAGAAGAACGAAACTTTATTGAGCCTATCTGGAATCCAAAGAACTCTGGGAGTCCTGCAAGAACACTTTCCTTTCCTTGTCATTCCAGATGACTTTATTAATACGTTTTTTGAGTCATTGCAGAGATGTATGGATGCAGTCCTCATGGTAGTCATAAACAATACTAATTCTGTTTCAACTGCCCCATGACTTTATATTCTATACTGTACATCATTTCTGTTAAGTGACAAGACTTTTGTCTAAGCAAAGTCAGACCGGACTGTCCTAATTAAATAATAAAATCAAGGCATGATCATATTTTATTTTGGTAAAATACGCGTAATCTAGAGGCCTTCGCCTTTCATATAAGCCACTTCTGATACCAAATGATCAACCAGACGTCAAGTTATTATTTGTTATTCCTAAAACCTGGATAGGTGACAAGACTTGTCAGGTAGTGTATACTTTTAAACCAGAAAAGTCTGCATCCTAGAGCTAATAAAAAATTAGCACAAGCACAAGCTCCTGAAATGCCTTCCTCAATGAAATGAAACCACTGATTCGAAACTAAAGATTTACTAACATTCTGATGATTCAATGAATCTGTGTTTCTAAAGCAGCCGTCACTTACTAGTGTTTGTGAGCCAGACGGTTGTTTCTAGTGTACCCATGCAGTGTGTATTTGATATATCTTGCAATGTGAACACAGCAGCAACTGAATGCTACCCCAGCAATGTGAAAATAATGGTGATCCGATGACTTTAAAAATAATGTTTTGTGAAATTGGCACCATGGAGTTGAACAGAATCAAAGATAATCTCTAATAAATGTCAAAAATCTGAGGAAAATCATTGATATTAATCTAAATGACAATCACTGTGTTAGTATTCTAAATTATAAAAGAATATCACAAAGAAGCAAAGTACCAATCCAAAGATACTGTATCAAGAACATTTAAATCTAGACTGATCTCTATGTAATTCTTATATTATGAAATGTTTTGAACTGACATTGACAGGAACACAGTTTTGAGACTGTGAAAAGAACAGCAATGACTTTTAAAAGTATAGGCGACAAAAGCAGCAGTCTTTGACCTTGGTGAATCACAGTTGACCTGGTCTGTTCTCCCTTCTTTTGTACTTTTCTGACTGGAAATGTTGGAGTCAGTCTTGCTGTTAGTTAGGTTTTTTTCTGAACACTGCACACTGGGAAAAAGCAACCTTTAGTTTGTGAGTGCAACAATATGGCTAGTCAGTACTGGTTTAGCTGAAGAAAATATGAAAAAAGGTGTTGAAAATACATAAAAACTAGAGAGTTTTGCACATGCTGTTTGGTATGTTTCAAATCATCACACACCTCTTCACACTTGCAACTTTCTCACAGCATTTAAGCTGGCTCGGATAACCCTACTGCTAGAGAAACTCACTCTTAACCCAACACTTTTATAAACTCAACACCTGTATCCCTTCTTCCATTCATTCCAAAAACACTTGAGAAAGTCACACTCAGCTATTTACTCAAATGGCTTTCGCTCATGCAGAACAACCTCCTTGACAGCAATTGGGTTCAAATAGAGCTGTTAGTTTCAAACTTTTTTGATTCTTGGCTCTGGAAAATTCTGAGAGTCGATTCCTCAGAGCTGTTTGGATACGTTTTTGATTCTTTCTTATCAATTCTTAACAGTTGTAAATACAGTAAGCCAAAAAAAGCTAAGTGAAGAAAATATTGAGTCATAAGAACTCTCTGAGAGGTTTAGTGTGGTAATCAGGGCCGGCGCATCCATAGAGCCGACCTAGGCGGCTTCCTAGGGTGGCAGAATAGTGAGGGCGGCATCCTCGACATCTTCTGTTTGCGAACAGGTTACTTTCGCTTTCACTTTCGGATTGAGGGCATCGTGATCGTCCTTTGACTAGAGCGGCAGTTCAGCTTGCTCCGGCCCTGGTGGTAATAAATGTGCACAGTGTACAGCAATGTTGTTGATGTGTTTGGTCTTGGGGGCATAGATCTGCTCCACTGCTGCTGCTTTGATTATTGGTACAGACCTCAAGTATTAAAATTTTCTTCAAAAAGAATTATGACATTAATATGTAATGATGTCTTTAGTGGAGTGCATCCACCACGGTTTCCTGATTCCACGGTCAAACGGAAAAGGGCAAATGGAAGAGGCTCAAAACACACCCATAACTCATAAAGAAAATAAGGACAGCACTTTTAGACCATGTGCCTGGCATGACAACTGTTTTTCCTGTCCTTAACATAGCACAAGTGGATTCGGACAGGCCCTAATGAATTTTAGACTGCTCTTTGATCGTCAAAATAGAGCCCATAGTCTTTCATCCAGGACGACACGGTGGCACAGTGGGTAACAATGTCGCCTCAGAGCAAGAAAGTCACTGGCTCGAGCCCTGGCTGGGTCAGTTGGCATTTCTGTGTGGAGTTTGCATGTTCTCCCCGTGCTGGTGCGGGTTTCCTCCGGGTGCTCCGGTTTAAGATAAATTGTCCGTAGTGTATGTGTGAATGCCCTGGTGCTCCAGATTGGGTGTCGAGCATTGAGCCAACAACTCACCTCATACAAATTAGATGTAACAAAACACCAATATGGTGCGGCTAAATATCAACTTCAATATAAACGTCCTTAGGATTAAGTAAGTCTCTCATCCTGCCACCATGTGAAGGAAACATCTGATTGCTTGTCCTTTCGGTCATAAAAGCTCATGCCCACAGGTGAGAGTAGGAATGTAGTAAATCTTTTGGCTCAGCTCCTTCTTCACCACAACAGACATTCCACCCTTCGCTCGTTTGTAAACAAAACCCTAAGATACTTGAACTCTTCCAACTGGGTAAAGACTTTTCTCCAACATAGAGATTGCAAGCCACCTTTTTTGGTGGAGGAACATGGATATTGGCTTGGAGTTGCATATTCTTATCCCTGTTGTGTTACAATTGAGACCAAATCATTCTAGTGCACACTGAAAGTACAGGTCCGATGAAGTCATCATCTGCAAATAGCAGAGATTAAGGGTGCACTCACACTAGACTATCCGAACCATGCCCGTGCGCTTTTGTGGTTCGTTTGACAAGTGTGAGTGGTCCGAATCGGGCCCAGGTACAGTTCAGTAGGACAGCCCTGGCCCAGTTGGAAGAGATGTGCCAGAGCGCGGTTCGGTTGGGATTTGGTGCTGTGCGCTTGTAGTGTTGAATGCAAAGCTTGCCTGAAACTGAAGATGTGACGTCACTTAAGGGAGATTTCATATGGAATTATTGATCATTCTAACTTTTCAATGACCACGAGCTGTCATAGATTATTAAAAATGCAAACCTCTTGCATGTCAGCTGCCACCTTCAGCAAACCTCCTAATACGAGCAGCACGAGGACTTTACAGCGCTTCAGCACGGTTCAAGGCAACTGTACCTAGTGTGAGTACACTGTTACAGGTTAGTTTTTTTCTTTTGCCGGTGCTGGAATGTCCACTAGATGGCGCTATTGTATGTAGGTCACTTGTTCCCTCATGTTCCCAATCATTTTGTTGGCGGCGTGGACTCTTGATTATGTTGCAACGCCCTAAATCCTGTAGTTCATTAAAATAATGATCAGAATGCCTTAGCAAATCGGTTTATTAAAGCAAATGTCACCCCTAATTGAAAAAAAGATAATTTCTGAACTGGTCTTGCTCCAACATGAAATGAGACATCATTGCCAAGTCAAGTCAAGGCTATTTATATGACCAGTGCGGATATGAGAAATAGGGTAACTTGTCTTAGTCACATGTCGTAGCTCTTTAATTTTCAATATCATCATTTGCATGCAGTCTTTTATAGAAGCCTTCAGTCTCTTAACTGCTTTTCTTCTCTGGTAAGACTCCAATTACCCAGCCTGTCCCTCTGGACACGCAGCAGAAAGAGCTCCGGAGAGTGAGTCATTTGCAGTCTTTAGCCAGCACTTATTCATGAGCTCATGCTAAACTAGAGCTGATATGAGATGTTTCATCCAGTACAGTTTATACTTCTCAAGATAGCAGCCCTGCAGTATGGTGACCGCATGTCTGAAATGCATACGGGGGACATTGTCTAGTTCAGTAGTCAAAATAGCATTGAATTTCACCTTCATCTTTTTATCCCTTTTCCGGAAAGGGATCATGTGTGATCAGGCCCTTTTTGAAAATACCGGTAAATTCTTTCCAGCAATTTTCTGGAAAGAAAAGTTGTAACATTACCGGTAAATGTTGCTCTGTGTGAACGCAGAAGGAAAATTGCCAGAAAGATCATGATCACGTTTAGAACGTGCTGACGTGAGACATCTACTCCAGCAAATCTTAAAATTCAGAAGCATTGACATCTGTGCTGTTTATGAAATTAAAAGCCTTTGAATATTTTTTCAGACACATTTAGCTGCGAGAGGTTAGTCAGATAATTTTTTTATGTTTCTTTTTAATGTCAACTGTGTAAAAAAAATATCGTTAAACACTTATGATAAACCGCTGTTTGTTTACCTTCAAGCTCTGCACGTGAAGGAGCTGGTGAGCGCCAACACACACATATATTATGTACATCTCAACATGCGAAAGTGTTGCTGAAGTTGTTCACAATACATATCCATCCACAGAATTTGTAATGGGCGCTCAACCTGTAGTCTGTGTGGGTTCAAAGTAAGTAAATAATGTTATTTAAATAGCGCATTTATAGTGTATGGCCATCACCCAAAGTGCTTCACAATCATGACGAGGGTCTCTCCAGTCCCCCTATAGTGTGTGGTGAGGGCACTGGTGCCGTTCTCCTGTGGCCTCCGTCGCATCATCCAATTAGATGCTGCACACTGGTGGTGGAGTGGAGAGACAATGATACAGCCAATTTGGTGCATAGGGATGATTTGGAGGCCATGATGGGTAGGGGCAGATGGAGGGAATTGGGCCAGGACACTGGGGTTACACCCCTCCTCGTTACGAGAAGTGGGATTTTTAATGACTACAGGTTTAACGTCTCTTCTGAAAGACAGTGCTTACTGACAGTACAGTGTCCTCTTCACTAAACTGGGGCATTAGGAGACAGACCGCAGGTTGAGCACCTCCTGCTGGTCTCACAAGCACCACTTCCAACAGCAAACATGTGGTCCCATCCAGGTACCAACCAAGCTCAGTCTTGCTTAGCTTCAGTGAGTAACTGGTCTTGAGCTGCAGGGTAATATGGCTGTGGTCCTAACGCCCCAGTATATTTATGCTTCCGATTTCGTTGCCTGGTAGAAATTACAAGAAATAATAAACAGCATGAAGCGGTCAAACCACTTGTTCTATTAACAAGAGTGTTTATGACTATACATAAAAAGTAGAATAATATAATAAGAAACAATCAATTTGCAACATCAAGCTGCACAACAAGCCATTTTGAATGTGTAATGATCACTGGAAGTGAATGGGAGCGGAAGTGTAGAGTCAAAAAGATATCAATGGCTGCACCCACTTTTGCATCAAGAATAAGGTCAATACGGTGAGTTGCTGCATCCCTTTTACTTATCAATAATTTCTAATTATTTGGTCAATTATGAACATTTTAATACAAAATGCAATTACATTTTAGATCATTGCCTTACTGTAAAAGTCTAGTAAAGGGAGCTTGTTTTTCACAGGGTAAAGTCCTGCTGCGCGAGACTTGCTTTTTTCTTGTTCTCCTCCTTTAGCTGAAGGTGTCTCCACATCAGAACAGCAGTATTCACACCGTCTGGGAGAGCAGCACAGTGTCACAATAAGAGCAGTGCACCATGACCGCTGCCTTTCTGCACACACTGATAAGGCTTTGTGTTTCACCGCTGTGGCTCAACGTGAATGGAAATCCTCTTCTACTGTTTGAAAAGAAGATACTTTACTGGTACCCTCGTCTTTTCCTTTTAGTCATTACAGGAGGACTCTAAAGCTTTTATACAATGGACAGGGCCATTTCATTGCATTTCAGAATGTGCCGTAAAAGCGTGAAATACTTGGTGGCTTGAGAAGTATTATTATTATTATTATTATATTATTATTTATTTTATTTATTTTTATTTATTTTTATTAAATAGTAGCTATCGATTTAATGCAGTGTGCACTCTGCAAGAAATAATATTGCTGATAAGTACATTATTATTATTGATTATTATTATTGATGCTTTCCAGGAAAAAGTCTTTATACCTGCAGCCCTAGAGGGTTGGCGCTCAACCTGCGGTCTGTGTGAGTCCTAATGCCCCAGTATAGTAAAGGGGACTGTATGTACTGTCAGTAAGCGCCATCTTTCAGATGAGACATTAAAACAAGTTCCTGACTCTCTGTGGTCATTACAAAATCCCACTTCTCGTAATCAAGAGGGGTGTAACCCCAGTGTTCTGGCCAAATTTCCTTACCCATCATGGCCTTCCAATCATCCCTACGCACCAAATTGACTGTATCACTGTCTCTCCAGTCACGCTATAGCTGGTGTGTGGTGAGCGCACTGGCACTGTTGTCCTGTGGCTGCCATCGCATCATCCAAGTAGATGCTGCACAGCAAAAGAATCAGTGTACATTAACTCAATTTGAGTTTAACTTGATGTACATATGACTCCCTCCATTTTGGAGTTAAAATAACACTTTCTAAAGTGTGAAATTTGTACACTCACAGGGTTCATTTATAACACAGTAAAAGTTTATGATGTAAGTTAATGTGTACAGTATATGAGCTAATAAGTGCATACACTTCTTCTGATGACAATTAATTTATTATATCTTATAATTTATTATATCATCAAGACTTGTGAAACATACTGGTTTGATCACTTGTTTGTCTGAAAGAACTGGTTTGAGTAAAAAAACTGGACTTCCCATCACTAGTGGGAACCTCACTGCATATTGGGTTAAAAGTTTAACACACACACAAAAAACTCTTAAATATATGCACTTTCACACTTGTGGATTGAAATGTACTCCGGGTTTTAACACTGAACAACACCAAAAAAAATCACACTGTGTATTTAACACCGGAATTTTTGCTGTGTGCACATCTATAAATTCCCATGGCACTTCTTGTAAAGAGTAGGGGTGTAACGCTGGTGTTTTGGCCAAATTCCCTCTCGACCCTTAACCATCATGGCCTCCCAATCATCCCCATAAACCGAATTGGTTCTGTCACTGTCTCTCCACTCCCCCTATAGCTGGTGTGTGGTGAGGGCACTGGTGCCATTGTCCTGTGGCTTCCGTCGAATCATCCATGCAGATGCTGCACACTGGTGGTGGTGTGGAGAGACCCCCCTTATGATTGTGAAGCGCTTTGGGTGTATGGCCATGCATGACAAATGCACTATGTAAATACACATTACATTGCATAGTTTAGCAGTGAAGGCATTTATAATGCTATACAAGTTTAATCTGCTCATTATTTTATAAAACATCAACCCAAATGAGATCTGACAAAGAATGAAGGGAGCAGAGGAAGTTAAATACATGTTGATAAACGTTAAATAAATAACAGATTAGGTGGGACTGATAATGAACAAATACTGGTGGGAAACAGAACAAAGGAAAGCTAGGTCACAGAACAGAAATGACAATAACAGAGTATCAATAATAGCTGAGCAGCAAATCGGCACTGATGCTGGAGTAATGATGCTGAAAATTCAGCTTTGTCTCACAGGAGGATGTCACAGTGGCGCAGTGAGTTGCACGATCGCCTCACACCAAGAAGGTCACTGGTTTGAGCCTCGGCTGGGTCAGTTGGCATGTTCTCCGCGTGTTCCATGGGTTTCCTCCGGGTGCTCCGGTTTCCCCCACAAGTACAAAGATTTGGTATAGGTGAATTGGGTAAGCTAAATTGTCCGTAGTGTATGTGAGTGATGAGTGTGATGTTTCCCAGTGATGGATTGCAGCTGGAAGGGCATCAACTGCGTAAAACACATGCTGGATAAGTTGGCGGTTCATTCCGCTGTGGTGACCCCAGATTAATAAAGGGACTAAGTTGAAAAGAAAATGAATGAATGAATGAATGTCTCACAGGAATAAATCACAGTTTCTGATATATTACAATATAAACTGTTAAGTTTTAATCACAGTAATTTGGCAAAATGTTTTATTATATACTGAAAATGCAGTCTTGGTGAGCACAAGAGACCTCTTTGAAAGTATTTTTTCCTATTACAATTTTTTCCCTGCAGGTAAATCTTCTTTTAAGAAATTCCCAGGGGTAATGACTAAATGTACTAAACAAGATTTGTTTCTGCATTCCATGTATTACTTTGGCAATAAGCCATTTCTCAGCCTCTGATGTTCAGTTCGTCAGTATTATATCAGTTTTTGTTATCAAGAAGACTGCTTCTCATTTTCTTGCAACATCACTGTCATTTCCCATTATGATATAGGAAATCACCACTGGGGATGAAAGGTAATTGTAATTCTATGGGCCGCTGAGTAGAAAACATCCTTCACCAGCTGATTATTTAGATATTTGTGGCAAGGACGCGATTCATCTTATGTAATAGTACAGTCTGAATGCATAAACGGCGCACTGTTAGGTTATAAAGCATAATTATGCTTCTATCAGGGGCGTTCAGATGTAATATTTCAGAAATAATGATCTTCTCTCACCTCTGTGCCGTTACTGTGGAAACTGATAAGTTCCTGGCGGCTCTAGGATGGCGCTGCCCTGGTAACACTGCCATCATGCCCTGCTGCTGGAGAAAACAGGCAAGATCTGAGGAGGGAGGGGGGTGGTGTTTAGCTTTAACTGGATCCTGAAGTGCTGCCATCTTTCTAAAAAATGTTAATGAGAAATACACTCACCGGCCACTTTATATGGACCTCCTTTTGCTTTCAGAACTGCTTTAATCCTTCATGGCATAGAATCTCCTACTGGAAATATTCCTCAGATGTGTTGGTCCATATTGACATGATAGCATCACACAGTTGCTGCAGATTTGTCCGCTGCACATCCATGATGCGAATCTCCCGTTCCACCACATCCCAAAGGTGCTCTATTGGATTGAGGTCTGGTGACTGTGGAGGCCATTTGAGTACAGTTAACTTATCGTCATGTTCAAGAAACCAGTCTGAGCTGATTCACACTTTATGACATGGCGCGGTATCCTTCTGGAAGTAGCCATCAGAAGATGGGTACACTGTGGTCATAAAGGGATGGACCTGGACACAATACTCCGGTAGGCTGTGGTGCTGACACAATGCTCAATTGGTAGTAATGGGCCCAAAGTGAGCCAAAAAATACCCCCACACCATTACACCACCACCACCAACCTGAACTGTTGAGTCAAGGCCATGCTATCATGTTGTTGAGGTTGAATTCTGACCCGATCATCTGAATGTCGCAGCAGAAATCGAGACTCATCAGACCAGTTAAAGTATACCTTGTAAGATCTTGATCTTGCGTAGGTGTGTTTGATTCGGGTAGGAGCTAAATTTTGCCAGACACTGGCCCTCCAGGAACAAGTTTGGTGACCCCTTAGATGTAGAAAGTTTTAAGAAAATAAGAGCACAAAGATGTAAATGCTAAATTAAAAAGGCAAGCTTAAGAAACACACATTAGGCAGAACTTTCTTTGTGCATGGAGCACTGTATGACCAAAAGAGTGGAAAGGGCATAATAGACCAAGTTTAAAGGAGCATGTCAAATGAAAGAGCCACATCGGGAGTGTCGTTCGCACCTGCTGTTCTCACATAAATCCACCAGATGCCGCTGTCGACTGACTGACTGATTGAACGACTGACCCACCCTTCTCCTTCCCTAAACCCAACCAATAGTGTTTTTGAAAGCACCACTTGACCAGCGCCCACCCACTACCCCAAACCCTACCAACAGTTTTGAAAAGCAATTCAAAAAAAGAACAGCCTTCGTCTGATTTTTACCACGTTTTCAGATTTTACTACACTCTCACCTTGTTATTTACTTGTTTATTTAATAGTTTTGGCTTCTGTTTTTGTCTTACCTCGTTCTTCACCGGACTCAAAACCCGTCGTCGTGACTAACTTCTCTCGTCGTTTCAATTTCGCCAACACACAGTACATGGCGAGCTAATTGGACAAAGTGGTAACCATCAGAAAGCCGTCCATAAGGAGGTAAGCGGTCAGCTGGAAGACGCTAAAAGGAACAGCATCATACCACCCTGTAGCATTCATTTTAAAGACTAAATGCAGCCATATATACTTCTGGCTACATGATTTGCGATCTCCAGAAATGTAAATAGGGCTACAATTTCAGAATGAGCCTATGTTGCGATTATGACCTTACAGTGTTAGAGGTTGTGATATACTGTAGGATCAGTGGCCTGACATTTAGTTTCTGTCTTTGGTTGTTTTTGCGGTGTTTCTCTATTCGGTTGTGTTGTGAAAATTTGCACATGTTGATGAACAAGGTTAGTAGTGACTCACCGTTTGTTTTAAATATCATTGTACGTTGACAACAGAGGAGTCTTTACATTTGAAGTGTGTGTTGACAACTAAATGTATGGCATATCAGAGTTCATTAAAGTACTACAATTTGTCATTACAGAAAAACAAAACTGTCCCTGTTTTCAAAGCAGCATGATGGCATTTAACATCTTCTGTAGAGCTTCTTGACATCTGAATTACATCTTGCAACATTAGAAACTCGAAACCAAATAAGGACATTGCTTACAAGTCAGAGTTTGGTGTACTTTTCTGTCTTCTTTTCTTGCAGCATGGGGTCTGCTCTGATTGGCATGGTTCAATACACTTGGCAGGAGAGGTCTTTTCATGCAAGTTCTGAGGCCCAGTTGAAGGTGGCGACCATATGGAGGTGCCAAACTCTCATTAAATGAGCAGTTCAGCTCTCTCACTCACATACTCTCCAAATATAGTTATTTACTATATGTTCATGCTTCAGTAGGGAGATGTTATCAATTACATATAAGCAAATCATTTCCCAAGGAACTACAGAGACGAGTTACTGTGGCACTAGAACTAGATGTTAACAGCAGTTGTGGTACAATGTCAGACACCACAGAAATTTCTCTGTTGTAAACCCTTTTATTGTGTTAAAAATGTGGGTACATATTTTGCATTGTGGATCAGTGTGAATCACTTCATCCAAGTTTTAAATATCATTATTTAAAAAAATAATCTTCTATTTTTTTTTTACATCTGTGCAAATGTATTTTAAAACATTTTTTTTGCATTGTATCTTTTTAAACTAAAGAGCTGTAGAAAAGACTTTTACCAGCACTCTCCAGCTGGCCTATGTTACAGTTACTCCCCTAAACCTCAATCCCATCTGGGTCACGGCACCAACATACTCCAGACTGTCACCCACCCACAGCTTTGAACTAGGCTCGAACCAGCAAATCTGGTATGGGAAGAAGGCCTGAACCTGAAATTACTTTGGATAACAGCTCAAAACATTTAATTAGCTGATCAGATTTAATCACAAACATCACAAATGAAAAACCAATACATCAGTGTCAAAAATGATTATGCATGTTCATGATCATACATAATAAATAAAATAATCAACATCTCAAAAATCTATACTGATCAAACCAACCTGAAACATAATGACAACAAAGTGCTGAAAGTAGAAACACTTCTAAAATCAGAAGACAATGTTGAAGAGCAAACTAAAGTTGCAAAGAACTCCAGAGGTTACTGTAGACCTGAGAGATGCATAAAAAAATCACTCTTTAAAACTTTTAGAGTTTTCCAAAGGGTTCCCTACGGTCAGCTCAAATTCTAGGAAGTAGATGGGGAAAAAGGGTTCTTCTAGCTGAAGATTTATTTAAAGATTAGGTAGAGATGTGTCGTAATGTATGATCCCCATAATAAGCAGATGTCCATCTGATGCAGTGACTTTCAGTTCTGCAAACTGTAGTAAAAGGTTTTTTTGATTTTAGTACAGCTGTTGTAACCATGTGTTATTTATGTGAATATTTGCATTTAAAATAAAAGATTACGATTGTCATCAAAGTTCCATGAAGAAATGGAACATCAAACATTTTTAATTCCACAAAAACGTATTTATAGAGGGAATTGTTCATTTAGATTATTAAAATCTGCTTCAATTTAAGTTTATTTGTCAAAGTCAATTCAACTTTTTTTGTCAAAGTAGCTTGACAAAAGGTGCACACTATTGCATTAAAATTAAAATCAGAAAAGTTTTGGTTATTAGTTACCATATGTTTATTAGTCACTAATAACTTTAATTAATTTGTAACTTTTAGCAGTTAAAGTTATTATATATAAACATAGTAAACCTCCAGTTATATAGTATATAGGTGACGTCAATGTGAAACCCATCTCTGAGGCTATGTTCACACTGCAGCCAAATGTGGCCCGAATCTGATTTTTGAGTGTGAACAGCCTAAACCACATGGAATCTGGTCTTTTCACTTCAGATTTGTGCCATTTTCATATGTAGTATTGAATTTACATCATTCTGTGCTGCAAACATCATCTACTCCTGCTGTTTATAATGAAGTAAAATGAAATATCTCTGCAAACGGAGATAAACCAACTCCGCCTTCACAGTTCAGTCTGCGCCTGCTCATTAACCCCTGATGAGTTCACTACACCGGTTGTCAGAAAGACGCGCACCGCGGTTGTCATAAATCTCAAATGATGTGTGTTTTCAATCACGAGTGACTTATTTTAGGTTTCAAATGCCGAAGTACACATTAGTATTAGCAGAACAAACCTTTAAAGTTCATGAAATACACCATGGCTGTCTGTAAAAAGGGCAATAATTATATTAAGCATAACCTGACAAGGTTCTTACTTCATAAACACGTTGTGTGCGCAATTAGACATGTTGTGTTGTCCGTATCTGTACTTTAGCGCATACGGGTCATATTAGAACCATGATCGGTTCACACTGCAAATCTGATATTGCCCACATTTATAACAGCAGTGTGAACAGGTATGTAAAAAAATCAGATCTGAGGAAAAAATCAGATTTAAACAGTGTAAACGTAGCCAAAATGTCCGAATGCATGCGTTTACTTTGTGTTTACATGGTCGTAGAATAGATCCAATCTTTAACTGGCAGTGTAAACGGGGCCTTAGTAGACTTTGCTAGATCTTAAAGAACGGGTTGGATTGTAATGAGACAGAAGTTTGGTTAAATAAACAGGAGCTAGGTTATTTTAAGCTTTATAGGCGAGAAGCAATATGCTGTAAACAATACGGAACTTAACAGACAGCCATTGTAAGGAAGATAAAATTGGGGTGATATTGTAAAACCTTTTTTTAAACTCTTTCTGTAACTTGCTTAAAATGTAACTGTATTAGTCATACAACATATTATACCTGTGTACCGTTTGTGCAACCCTTGGGAATGCTGAACACGTCAGGGAACATGTAAACTCATTTAAATATTGGCCACTGTGTCCCTCTGTGGCCTATTAGTCGAATTCCGGTAGCCTTTATGACTGTAGCTCTGCCACACAAACACTCACCCACAAACGTCAGTCCTTATTAGCGGCTCGAACAGGATCCTGTCAGAGGAATGTTAACAAGCTTCAGATGCAGTCGGGCTTGTGGTAACTTGTCATTCCTCCGATTGCTGGCTCTGTCCAATATTCCTCCTGAAACAGTTGAACTTGCAGGTGTCTGATGTGTCAGTGTTGCCTTATGAAATATTATACAGTTGTTAGTCTGAGACAGGTGGAAATCCAAGAGAGCTGTAATAACAGGGACTTGTTCATGTGGGCACATTCCACACTATCAGTTACATCAGTGGTGCCTCTTTTTTGAGGTCATAAGGTCACATATGAACTGCTACTAAATTGGGTTGTCATTAATTTTTTTAATGCTTAGTTACGCACATGGTTCAGACATTTACAAGAGTAGCATTTGCTTTATCAACCAAGTCAGCCCAGAATTGTCGTTTTTATTTGATTAGTGAGGGGATTTTTTTAATTTTAGAAATATAAATCATTATATTGTGGCTCAGTGGCTAGCACTGTCACTCTTACACCAAGAAGGTTGCTGGTTTGAGCCCCAGCTGGGCCAGTTGGCATTTCTGTGTGGAGTGTTCTCCCTGCGTTGGCCTGTGTTTCCTCCGTGTGCTATGGTTTGCCCACAGTCCAAAGACATGCGCTATAGGAGAACTGAACAAATTAAATTGTTAAAAACATGTGCTGGGTAAAACATGTGCTGGATAGGTGGGCAGTTCATTCCACTGTGGTGACCCCTGATTAATAAATTGTCCGTATTGTGTGAATATGAGTGTGAATGAGTGTGTATAGGTGTTTCCTAGTACTGGGTGGCGCCTGGAAGGGCATCTACTGCCTAAAACATGCCGGAATAGTTGGCAGTTCATTCCGCTGTGGTAACCAATGAAAAAGAGACTAAGAAAAAGAAAAATGTATGAAAGAATGAATGAATGAGACCAATAGAATTTAAAGGAGAGATCTCTTAAAGCACTTTAACTGTAGCCAGTTTGTATTGTTTGTATTGCCTCGTCATGTTGAATCGCTGAATGCCTCTCATTTGTAGTCACTTTGGATAAAAGCATCTGCTAAATGACTAAATGTAATGTAAACTTCTAAAAGCAATTTCACATATTTTATTTTATTAGACCACAAACAAGACTGATAATTATTTGATCCATATGGTCATATTCTTTCATTAGTTTTTTTTCTTTTTGTTTTGTACCACCCAAGTACACGTCCATGTTATGTAAAAAATATTCTTTGTGCTGATTTGTAAGCAGTGATGTTTGTTCTGTTTTCTGTGACTGTCAGTGAAAATGACAGCAGAGTCTGGGAAATACTGCTGCTCATCTTGCAGACTCATGCAGAATGCTGAGGTGGAAAAAGGGAAAACAACTGTCATTTTGCAAAGCAAGTGTTTCACAGTGCAGAGTGCTGAGATTGATTTTGACTGACAATGTCAGTGTGCTTTTCTCCCATTTTCAGAATCTAGTTACAAACAGCCATTTTCCTTCCAACAATAAACAGTTTTGGGACCCTCAGTATTTACCGGCTGAAGTCATGTGATAATGACAACAAGGCGGATACAGCACATCCAAATTCCTTTTACACTACACACTTTTCTGATGGTCGTTAAGTATACTATCACCCTGTTTTAATTTTATGATTGCAATTTCCTATAATAGGGCAAATTTTCAAGAAAACCTCTTCGTTTGCAAATATATATATATATATATATATATATATATATATATATATATATATATATACAGTATAATAGGCTTGCTTAGGAGAATTTTGACCTAGAAAATGTGATGGAAAAGCATTTATGCTTGCCCTGTTTACTGTTGGTTACTACAGTAGTTATCAGCCTCTCTAAAAACTTGTTGGAAACATACCTAACTCACATTTAGGATTTCTTTTCTTATTTTATGAATTTTAAAAAGATTGAGTTCATGTTAGGATGGAAACCCGACTAGTGTCACTCACAGAAGTAAACATTCAATTGTTTTTTTCACAGCAATAGGCAAGGCAAGGCATTGTTCCCTCCAGGAACTGACATTGACACCAGTGTAATAGAAACAAAACCTTTCAGTAAAGAGTTCCTGATTTTTAATTATCAATAACAACCTATTCCAACTATAAAGGACATTTGTGGAACGTTCCGCAGATGTTAACCCTTCTTCTTCAGGGAAACATCAGTGCCCATAAAGCACCTTTATTTTAAGCCTTGTGTACTTTTCAAATTTACTACCCTTTCGTTAAGTTCATGGCTGTTTTTGCTCTATTGACTTCCATTATAATGACATTTTTTATCACAAAGCCATTACAGCATTTCGTATTATCATGCATTCTAGATCTTGATTTGAACGTAACGAAGGTGTAGTCCAGAGTGTATTGTTGATTAAAAAAAACATTTACCCCAAAATGTGTCAAAATAAGATTTGTCACTAAAAAACATTGCATTTGCTAAAAAAAAAGACTCAAATTAAGACTCAGAATCACCCCGGAGTATATGAAAACATCCCCAACAGCACACAAAGGATAAAGAGTGTGTGCAAACGTACATCTAGGACGTTTTCTAGAAGCGCACATTCTTTCGTGCGAACCACACACGTTTAATATGAGCTACGAAATCACAAAAGAGAAACCAATTCTATCTTAAAAAGCTTATTGTTTTGTTTTTTCAAGCAGACATCTGTGCTCTACACACTTTTGTCTCATAATTGCACATTTAGACCACAGTTGCATGTTAAATGTGCTAAAGGACACCATGCTAAAGGTTGTCTTAGCAAATTGCAGCTCTGCTTAGGCGTCTCCTGTCATGATGCAAAGGTCATCAATCAGCAGGGGACAGTGCCTGATGAGCTTTCGGCCAGCTGTGTTGTCTCTTCTAGGCTATTTGAATAGGATCTGTTTATAGTTAAACAACAGAGATGAGGCCTGACTTTCCCTTCTTCCTTTCCCACACTGGCCTCTTTCCTCGAAAATGTTTGTCCAGTGATCGCCTTTGTGACCCTGATACATCTAGAAAGCTGTCCAGACAGACGGACTTATACTATTACGGACGGATTTCTACTATTATTTAGTTTAAAATGCAATTAAAAGGCTTAACTAGGTTTATAAGTGCTGTGTGATATTGACATATAAAATTTTGCATGGTTTTTTTTTTATTTTAGGTTATTTATTGGATAATGACAATTAATTAATGTTTTGCTAAGTGTGTTTTTAGTGCTGGTACCTTTAGATGGCTTAAACAATATTTTACTGTGTGTGTTTTTGTGCTGGTACCTTGAGATGCTTTAAATGTGCCGTGAATTTGACACTAAAACATATGACATGACATAAAACATAAATACATATGACAGTAAAACCACCAGTACATGGTGACAAGTCTCTGTCTGTGATTCATTGGCTGCATCTGAAATCGCTTACTGCTCAGTAGGTGCTGCATTTGAATTTACTACTCGGCCGTTAGAAACAACATAGGCTCATTCTTAAAACATAGCCCTACATGTATATACATTGCTGTAGATCACGAATTATGTAGCCAGAGCTACGTATGGCTGCATATTGTCTTAAAAAAATGAACACTATGGGGCGGTCCATTCCTTTTCTAGCTTACCAGCTGACCGCTTACCTGCATGTTGAAGGCTTTTCTGCTGTTACCAGTTTGTCCGGTAGCTTGACACGTACGTCAGCCAACTTGAGAACGGGTTTAAGTATGGTGAAGAATGGTTCCAGAAAGCAGGTAAGACAAAAACATGAGCCAAAAAATAAAACAAAAAAGTAAATAACAGGGTGAGAATGTGGTAAAATCTGAAAACGTGGTAAAAAAATCAGACGAGGGCTTTTCTTTTTCTGGATTGCTTTTCAAAACAATGCGGTTGATGCAAGACGAACTGAGAGTATCTGATGTTATGTTGCAGCTTCTTTTGTTTAAATGTAACTGTTACTAATGCAGTGAAAGTCTGTTTGTTAATTGTAAACAATTCAATCCAATTCACCTTTATTTGTATATCGCTTTTACAATGTAGATTGTGCCAAAGCAGCTTCACATAGAAGATTATAGTAACACACATAAACACATTAATGCATTTAATGACTTGAAGTTTTTCATGTACTAAGCTACGTTTTAGTGAACTGAACATTGTATCAGATCATGAAATACGGCTATTTTCCGTAAATTTAAACAGTTCTATAAATCCAGGCAACCACAGCTGCCGGTATTTTTCCGTAAATTTGACGTATTTTTTTTAACAGTGTGCAAGGTCTTTTTTAAATGAGAAAACAAGACTTCATGTAAAATTATTCACCATAATGAGAATAAATGGCTACGTTTTTTTCATAGTATATAATAACACACACAGACACACACACTGAACTGAACAATTTAAGTATGATCTACCAAACCGGCAAGTTAAAAAAACTTAAATATGAATGTTTTGGGAGACACCGTTACTCAATCAAATTGAGGCAACGAGTTTATTCAATTAATTTCGTTCAGTCAACTTAATAGGGTTTTCAGTGTATCATTAATTTTTAGTTGTATGAATGGAACTTGGATGTACTACATCCACCATTTTGTCATTATCACATGAACCCTCCCGCGTCAGTTGCATCGTTTCCCTCCCATTCATGAATTTTCTCACTGTGCATCATGGGATATCTTAGCATCCATGCAATGTACACTTAAGAATTTTAACAGAAGTAGTTTATGATTGCTTGTGGCTGGTCTCGCATTATCCAATTTATGATTCACCAATCAGACGATTCCTAAAACACTATAATTACTCTAAGTCCCATATCACAGCCATCTTCATTTTGAAGAATCCCCCTTCCACCCCTACTCCTTCTCCTTTCCTAGATGGGTGGCACGGTGGCCCAGTGGTTAGCACTTTTGCCTCACAGCAAGAACGTCATGGTTAATTGTATTAATTAATGTTACACAATGTAACGTAACAGTATGGTAAAGTGTTACGTAAGTCATGTACAACATACAGTATTTGACAAGCTTCTACTAAACGACTAAATTTGCATTAAAACACTACAGATTTTCACTGTATGTGCAGCCTGTAAAATAGCAAGTATTTTCCTCTCCATTTTAAAGCTATGTGAGCCTATTTTATTTTTATATTATGATAATGTGACTAGCTTGATCGTATTGTTTGTATTTAGCACTTTGTTTGCTTCATCCACCCACTACAGGAACAGAAATGTGACCCATTTATGGCTTACAACCCACCAGCTGAGGAACACTGATGCACAGTTTAAGCCTCGCTGATTCCTCTGTGATTTATGAAATCAGAGATATTTTACACCGACACGAACAAGCCAGGCTCATCTGCCATTAAAAGCTCCTCACACACCAGTAGAGGAATAGCTGGGGGCTTTAACACACTCCAGAGTCGACTGCTCTCCAGCTGCTGCAGATGTTCACTGTATATGCTGTTATTGTACAACACACTAGTCCTGGGGTCCAATAAAGGCACATTATATAAAACCTTCTATCCCATACTGGCAGCATAAATCTAGATTAAAGGTCATTTCATGCTTTTTACCAATTTGAAGTCCACTGTAATTAGTGGTATTCTCCATATAAGTTTCTGAACTCCTTCAAAAACAGAAAAAGTAGCTGAGTTATAGTTCATTTGTACTGTAATCCTTAGTGTTTTTCCAGACTGTATACAATGCTGGATTCCACACAATCCCTTCATGTCGTGCCAATGCAAATTAAGTTAACTGAATGATTATAGTAATTTTAAGTTAATTAAACATCAAACAATTACACTTTCTCCAAACAAAGTGCAAGAATTGTGTTGTCTGAGCTCTATTTAAATTAGTTAAAAAATGTTTCGTGTGATGTTTGTTACAGCATCCATAATTTAAATCATTCTATCCATACCCAGGGTGTGAGATTGTTGAGTTGTCCTAATAGTGTAATGTCACCATGTCCACACATGATGTTATTTCACAGGCCCAATATACTGATACACATACAATTTTGTCCCCTACTGTGTACATTCCCAGATCTGTATTATTATATTTATGTAAAGAACTATTTTTATCATTTTTGTCTGCTTGTTACATAGTACAGGTTCTTGCTTTCAATGATCTACAATTCAGTTCATCTTTAGTTCTATAGTGCCTTTACAATGTAGATTGTGTCAAAGCAGCTTAACATAGAAGTTATAGTAAGTTGAAGCTGTGTCAGTCCAGTTTTCAGGCTTGAAGTTTAGTTTAGTTGAATGTATTTTAAATGTCACTACTGTAAGCTCAAAAACTGAACAGCAAATCCATCGACGCGCAGCTCTACAAGTCCCAAACCAAGCAAGCCAGTGGCGGCAGTGGCGAGGAACAGAACAGAAAGTGAACCTAGAGAAACCTAGAGAAAAACCAGGCTCAGTCGGGCACAACACTAGTCTCTCACAGGAAATTACTAGAGTATCCAATCCGGGCTCATTATTGATAGGCACCCCTTATACATATATGGAGAGTGTGAATAAATCCCAGGAGGTATGTTTTTTGTTTTCACGAATCCACCAGAGGCCGCTATGTATGCTTTTCAGATCTCAAATTTGGAGTAGTGTCTGTCTGCGGACTGCAAGACAGGGGCATAACATGAAGGGGCATTAGAGGCGTAACTTGAAGATATGGAGAAATGTCATAACTATGTTGCTGGAAAGATGGCACTGTACATCAGTTATTAACGTCTACACCTGCTCTACACCTAAACCCAACCATCACAGTTATTAACATAATACCTACCACAACCCTAAACCCAACCATAGTCATTAATGTCTACACCTTCCCCAAACCTAAACCCAACTATCACAGTTATTAACGTCTACACCTACCCCAACACTAAACCCAACCATCACAGTTACATTACGCCCTCGTCTTGCAGCCCGCAGACAGATACACTTGCAAATTTGTCTCACGAGTGCCATTCGTGTCTGCTCTTCTCACATAAATCCACCAGAGGCCGCTGTCGACTGACTGACTGACTGATACAGTCACCCATCCCCTTCCCTAAACCCAACCAACAGTGTTTTCAAAAGCAATCCAGAAAAAGAAAAGCCCTCACGGCAGGCTGATTTTTACCACATTTTCAGATCTTACCAAGTTCTCACCCTGTTATTTACTTGTTTATTTTCATTTTTGCCATTTTATTTAGTTTTAACTCCTCTCTGCGTCTCAAGTGCATTGACATATGCAGCAAGCTACTGGGCAAACCAATAACAGCAGAAAAGCTGCATACATGGAGGTAAACGGTCAGCTTGTAACGCGAAAAAGAAACAGAAGCCGTCGGCGGCGTCATACCAGCACGTAGCATTCATTTTAAAAATGAAATGCAGCCATTCATAGCTCTGGCTACATAATTTGTGATCTCCAGAAATGTATATGAGGCTACGTTTTCACAATGAGCCTGTGTTGAATCAATCACAGCAGATCATTAGTCTCTCACATTACTAGTAGGGGTCGGATAAAAAAATCTATATGGTGATTTATTGGGATTTTACAGTCGCGATATATTATCGATAATCTAGCGCAAGAATCGATATTTATTTTAACATCGATATTATTTTTTAAAATGTAGTTTGCACAAAATTTGACTAAATTCAAGACACCATCATCAGCATTTTAAGCTTTTTTTGAAAGCTCTGCACTTGTTGCGATTCTATCAAATGTGCTCTTGATAAGCATATTATATTGTTTTATATTGCATTTTTCACACCCGTTTACAAATATTGTGACATATAGTGGATGGTTTTCTTGTGATATATCGATGATATCGTGATATATCATTATTGTAATATGGTGATAATATCGTATCATGAGTTTACCTGTTTAGCTAATCACTGGTCACTCACAGGACATAACTAGTCTCTCACATACATAATTAGTCTCTCACAGCACTACACTATAAACATATATGGGCTTTATGTATGATTGCAGTGATAGCTAAGATGTTAGCATGCTGATCCATAATTCATATGTGCTGTGGCTTTATGTTCAAAGCAGTGTAAGTATATGTATATTACTGAGAACTAAAAGATAGTTTTTCTTAACAAAATTTATGTTCCATGCCTATAAATCATACAAGCCATGACAGAACTTACTAGGAATGTGAGCCCAACAGAGACTATTCCCCTTGAACGTATTAAATACTTGATTTTGTCCTGCAGCACCACGTCTAACAACTGTCTCAGCACTCTTAAAATATTGATTCACTCCAACCCAGTTTCCCTCACAAAACCGATGCTAAAATGTCTGCAGTGGCTTTTTTTGTTTATTTGACCTTAACATTTCCTTTATAGCATGCCTTTGGTGAGCACTTGAGATTTCAGTGGCATCAAAAGTATGTAAGTGTGTTTTTCTTGGTAATATCGAATATGCAAAGTGTTTGTTCTGCATCTCCCTGATCTCATAGATGGCATGATGGTGCTTTCTTTGGCATAAAGCTGAAAGACTTTAGCTATCTCTCATAACCTTTGAAATTCAGTAGTATTCATTTCGCTCTCAGTTCTACGTCTGCCAAAATAATAGCAAAGCTATTGTGAAAAATTCACAGTTGAATTCCTCTTTGCAAATGTCTCCTTTGAAGTGGTCCAAGGCCATCTTGATGAGTTTGATGTTCTTTTAGCAGCATCTATACACACCACCCCTTCATAGAGGCAGTTCAAGAGTATACATTTCTCTATCTCTGTCTGCCTCTCCGGCCTGAGAACATGCTCTTTTACTGTCTGTGAGTGTGGGAACAGCTTTTATAGTTCAAATTGAACATGATGCTCCTTAATAGTCCTTATCCAAATGTTATTTTGGATTTATCTTACAAAATCTGTCCAGGTCTAATTTCAGACCAAAGAAATGAGGAGGATATGGTACAGTTACTCACAAGCACTGTGATGTACAACAGCAGTTCTCAGTCCTGGTCCTCACAACTCCCCCGCACTGATTTTTTTTTTCACATGTCTCTCTTGTTCAACACAAAAAGAACAACTTTTTAGGCCTGACAACTTTAGACTTTGCGCTTACATCATTAAAATAGACCCAGAAATCTTTTTTTTTCTTCTTCTTCTTCTTCTTCTTCTTCTTCTTCTCTCTCTCTCTCTCTCTCTCTCTCTCTCAGGGTCCTCTAAGTTTATCATTTTCATTAACCTCCGTTTTTCACCCAATTAACCTCTGTATCAGCTCTTAACTCTGAGTGTCAACTGAGTATATGAGACGTGACCTTAAGACCTTTTACCAATTTAACATGCCCTATTAACCCCCTTCGTTCACTGAAAATCCCAGAAGAGAACCGCGCTCACGCTTATTATGTGAGCTTGTTATGAAGAGGCTCCTACTTTCTATTTTTTGGTCCCTCTTTATATTAAGTGGCCTTAATTACTATGTACTTACATTTCATAATTTGGTTGACGTGACATTGCTGCCACAGTCACACATGACAAAACAAGTATATATGTAATTATATCTGTAATTAATTTCTGTAATTAGATTTATTACACTGTTGACCAATCCCTTACACCTTAACACACTGTTAAACCCACCAATCCTATCCCTAACCTTACCCGTATCCCACCTTAAAAGCACCATACGAGTTATGCGTTATAATATTAACACAATAAGTACGTTTTATAATAATTTAATATGTAATAATTAATAAAGCCAGAAAAAGAAGGTTACAGAGCAGAATGAACATTTGCAACATGGTTTCACCAATCCTCCTTTGTTTTGTGTGTGTGTGTGTGTGTGTGTGTGTGTGTGTGTGTGTGTGTGTGT
>CAIGQQ010015131.1:5311632-5351800 GCA_903798035.1 Danio albolineatus
TGTGTGTGTGTGTGTGTGTGTGTGTGTGTGTGTGTGTGTGTGTGTGTATGACTGGCTTGCAAATGTCACAGTCACTG
Organism: Danio albolineatus; assembly: GCA_903798035.1. Taxonomy (NCBI): domain Eukaryota; kingdom Metazoa; phylum Chordata; class Actinopteri; order Cypriniformes; family Danionidae; genus Danio; species Danio albolineatus. The sequence goes on from CAIGQQ010015131.1 coordinate 5,311,710, forward strand.
CAAACAATCAAAACCTCCAAATTATTTTTGTGTCTTTTATCAGGCAATTCAATCAGTCTTCTATCTTTAGGTTCAGTAATTTCACTTTTTATTATAATGAAAAGGTTATTAGTAAGTTATTAAATATGCATTATATCAAATTACTGATTCTAAACATAGGAGACTAATGCAAAAATGCTGGACAGGAAAATGTTAGAAAGGTTTTTGCATCTGAATATTCTATGATTATATGATTTTCTTTTCTGAACCATTGTCACACCCTTGGCTCGTTTGTGCTCACACAATCACCGCTCTCCCTCACAAACCACCACCCTCCAATCCCTCGAACCATCTTCTAATCACCTGCACCTGTTGCCTGTCATCAAGGACACTATAAAAACCCACCTCATTCTTACAGTCGTCAGCCAGTATTGTAGTCGGATGGTTGTCCTCACGTTCGCTCCTTCATCTTCTCTTCTTCCATGGATGTTCCTTATGTGCCTTCGGATCCTTCATACTGATCAAGGGAAGTGATTACTCTCATATGGTGTTTACTAGAAGATATGCCATTTACCTGATGAACTGTGTGTCTATATACTCACCTGCTGATGTATCAAAGAACGAACTATACGTGAGATTGTTAACATTAGATGTTTACATTGCAAGCTGTTGAGGAAGATCGCTAACAGCATTGATACCACTCTCCTGCTTTCTCACATTGATTCAGAGACTTGTTTCGAATAAAACTTCTAAAAAGATAACCATTCTTGTCTACCAGCGGGACAACCATGAGCAGTCCTTACACTACCTGACAAAAGTCGTCGCCAATTTAAGTTTTAGGAACAACAAATAATAAATTGACTTCTAGTTGATCATTTGGTACCAGAAGTGGCTTATATGAAAGGCAAAGGCCTCTAGATTGCGCTTCTTTTACCAAATTAAAATATGATCATGCCTTGATTTTTAATATTTAATTAGGACAGTAAGGTCTGAGTTTGATGAGACAAAAGTCATGTCACTTAACAGAAATAATGTACAGTATAGAATATAAAGTCATGCTGCAGTGGAAAAAGAATTAATATTGTGTATGACTCCCATGAGCTTAGACGACTGCATCCATACATCTCTGCAATGACTCAAATAACTTATCAATAAGTCATCTATAATGGCAAAGAAAGCGTTCTTGTAGCACTCCCAGAGTTCATCAAGATTCTTTCGATTCATCTTCAATGCCTCCTCCTCCATCTTACTCAATAAAGTTTAGTTCTGGTGACTGGGCTGGCCAATCCTACAGCACCTTTACCTTCTATGCTTTTAGGAACTTTGTATAAGTATGGGAAGTATGAGAAGGAGTGTTACACTGCTGAAGATTTTGCTCTCTCCTGTGGGTTGTAATGTAAAGGGCAGCACAAATGTCTTGCTGCCTCAGGCTGTTGATGTTGCCATCCACTCTGCAGATCTCTCACACACCCCCAAAACAGAAAAATCACAGAAAAATGTTAGAAAGGATTTTGCATCTGAAATATTTACACACTCTTTTATGATTATAGGATTTTTTTTGGAAGCACAAGGAGCCCTTATATTAGGGTAAGATTAGGAAACAAACAAGATACAAAGTAAACGAAATGTATTTCCCTTCATTTACTTTAGGCAAGACTACATCAGTCTCCTTCCACATTAGCTTCCCACAGGGAGTTTGTCTTTCATCTTGAGTTTATAGACGGCCCTGCTGTGTAAAAATCTTGTAGCAAGTACTAGCAAAATTTTTGTTAGATCTGCTTATATAATGCAGATCCTCCAAATATTATGCACAGCTCAGCTATTCGTACCACAGCTATGAGACCACAGGCTTGAAAGCTGCCAAAACATGACTTTATGCCTTCAGCCAATTTATTGAAACCATTTGTGCCTCACCCTTATTTTCTCTTCTCCATTTCATTCGAATAGATCATTCAAATGGATGTCTATGACTCCTTCAAAAGGCTTTTTCCATATAGTGTATTTAATGTTTGATGAGCCTATTGAGTTTGATATTTTATGCTACGTTTTCCTCGGGCAACATTTCGAGGGTAACAACACAAATGTTTAAATAGAGTGCTATCCACTGTGGTTTGACTTCTGAACCCTGTTTTCTGTCTGTGGTGTAGTGGTGTTCTGGCTACAGAGACTGTCTAAACACTTTACTGACACCAGAGCAAAGCTCAGTCCCCATGACAATCTGATATGGCCTGTTTCCAAAAGGCACAGTGAAAGTCTTTTCATTCCGGACGCCCCATTATTGCTCCTAATACAGTAAATTTCTCTGTCAAGCCTCAGAGCTATAGCGGTGAAATGGAATACAATGATTTGTGGTACATTGCAAGCACTGATATGTGAGAAACCGTTTGTGAAGTTTTAGAAAGTGCTCAAACTTAAATAAATTGGGGAGTTTAGTTGAGTGACTTGACTTGAAGTACATGAAAACCCATGTTGGGCCAAAATAATTCCCATAAATATCATTCCTTACTTACAAAAGTAAGCAAATCAGTTGATCTTAAACGTGACAAGTTAAGTCTATTTAAAGTGAGTAAACCTGTCACCTTAAAATTATTAAGGGGTGGTCCAGAGTGTTTTTTAAGGCTTGCATGTGTTTATGGGGTGGAAAATGATGTGTGCTCATGCTTCATTTAGTAAAAAATCACATTATTTTCATGAATCTTAAAACAAAAAAATGATGTTAAAACAAAAAATTGTATGCTTTAACAAGCAAACATAATTTTATACTGCTACTCAGCTGAAATGAAAATGACTATCATATTTCCTGGTTAATAATATTGACCTTAAAATTGTTTGAAAAAAAAATTAAACTGCTTTTATTATAGCTGAAAATAAAACAAATAAGCCTTTTTTTCTAGAAGAAAAAATATTACAGGTAATACTGTGAAAAACTTAAATATCTGAAAAAAAAAATCACAGGAAGACTAATTCTGACTTCAACTGTATGCGCATCTTGGCTTGAATAAAAATAGGTGTATGGAAACATATAGTTACTGTCTTCTGTAGTGTTTCTTTTAACACTTGTGCAGTGTTCTGGTTAGAGCTGTAATCAGGCCATAAAAGTTTGGCCCGATTGGGCCAGAGCCCGACAAGTACATTTTGATTGACAGCTTTTTAAAAGCCCGAACCCATTTTCAGCCCAACATTATTCAAATGTGCACATGCACACAGCTCTTTTACCTTTTTTTCAAGAATGAGTCATTTATATGCGTTTTATCATAATTTATTCTTAACAAATGTATAGGCTAAACATAAGTTGGATATAAAATAAGTCCTCTGTTACATTGTAACATTACAGCACTCTAAACAGGGCTAAGTACATACACTTAGCCTTTAAATTAGCCAACACACCAATAAAAATAAGTCTTTGCTAACAAATTAAATTTTAAAAAATTCAAAATTATGACGGGTCTTTGGCAATAACGAAATTAAGATAAAGGCTCTGCAGGATTTGTTTCGCCACTTCTCATCACAATCCGGCCTTAAGGCGACAGTGAAGTTGAATATTAAAAGAATAATGCCAACATTAGCTTATATACTCTACATGTCTACATTATACATTTATGATTTAATTAATATTTAGTTATAATTTGAAAATACTTTACTCACCAAGATTAGGCTACGTGTTTTTGTGGAGGAACATTATTGAATCCACTGTAGATGGTTTTAGCGCTGTCCTGCGCTCACTGATGGTGCGTCCAGCAGCACTGAACACCCTTTCACTGCTGCTGCTACTGGCCGGGATGCATAGTACTACTGATCTGGCTAATTTTGCGAGTTTTGGGTAGGATTGTTTGTTCATCTTCCACCAGCCAAGAACATCCATTTAATTTTCCATGACAGCGGTTTCTTTTTGACATCCTCGTCATCATTTGTTTCACCTTTTCAGGGTTGGTTTTAATGTTGTAACAAACGACTTGATTAATTTCTAGCGCTAATCGAAATGCATCACATGACTGTTCATTTACCGCACAAGCCAGAGCGCAAGCGCAAGCCCGAGCCTGGCCTGACCAGTCTAAAATGATAGAAATTAAGCCCAAACCCACCCGAACTTCGGATTCGGGCAAACATCAGCTCAAGTTCCAGTACCAAGAACAACATCCTTCAACGGTTTTGCCAAAATGTAGCCACTGAAACTTCCAATGTGCTTAAGTTGTTGTTCTATTACTTTACAGTGCTGATAGCTGTACTTTTCCAAATAGACAGCTTAAATGACTTTAATTTAAGAGTAGCTTGTACAGCTACAGTTTCAAAGTGGCTTCCCCAACACTTATAGTAACAGACTGTGAGCTGTTCGATTTCAGCGCCAGACACTTTAAGTGCAACAAGATCTGGTGTATCCAGAGTTCTCGTCACGTAGTCTGTCCGACGCACAAAAACCTAGTTTTTCTCTCTAGTGTAATCAGAGGAGGAGAGTGTTGTGCTGGCCTCCACCAAAAATCTGAACAATAGTCGGTCAACAATAGAAGGACTGATGAAGATAGCGGGATAAAGAAATGACTGCCGTGCCACCCACTTTCCTTCCAGCGGCCTCTCTATTTCCTTTCGTCCCCTCAAATGGCTCTCTTCAATCTAGCACAGAAAATAAATGAAGTTTGAAAAATGTGCATTCGGAAACCAATTTAAAGGATGGCTGGCTTTCAGACGTCAACTTCGCCGATGAGCGTGCATTCTAACTAGAGAAATATGAAGCGAGATGTAATGAGATTTGTGGGTTTTTTTTCTCTCTAGTGCCAACAGGATCACCCCGGGTTGGGAATCCTGAAATGAGCCATTTTTGCTGTGCGTTATTATCCGAGCAAACAGTCGAAGCTATAGAATACACAATGCAGCATTGCGTGGGAGATGATGAGTCCCTTTAGTGGTGTAATCAGATATGGATAGCAGCTGTAATATTCCTCCAAGGCCTCGTATCTTCCTCAATTTCACTGGAAGATCTCAGTTTCTCTCTCTGTCTTTGTTCTCTGCAGTCATTTATAAATCTGCTTTGGGATATCAAAAAAGCTCAAGGGTTTTTATTTATTTTATTTTTTTGCTATTATGGGAGATGTTTCCATGTGAATAATCCGAATATAATAATGTATGCTTTTGTGAGATGTATTCTATCAGATACAGTTATGTTTTAAGGGTTAATTGATTCTGACACCTCAAGCTAAAACAATATGTGGTAACAGAATTTCCATCATGAGGTATTTAATGCTTGAATTTTTACTTAGGCTATCATGTATTTCAGGTTTTACACATATTTAAAGGTCCAACTACTAAAGCCATTGATAATTGACCCATAGTTATGGTTTTTATAAACACATATGCAACCCTGTTTACCATTTACTATTAGCTTACTATTATTAATGTATTAAATCATTAATTCAAGTGTTAATTTAGTTTTTTCTTTTTTGAGTGTGTGTTTGCTCTGGCAGTTTTTGATGATGACAATGTACTGTACAGCAAACAAACACATGAATCACAAGCTATGTGTCACGTAAGGGTCTGGGACAACTGAGGCGAGGATCCAAGTCCAGTTTATTAACAAGAATAGGCAGGCAGGCAACAGCTAGGGATGGCTGATGTAAAACTGACATTTCAACAAAGTGTCGAGATTTCAAAGCGTAAGTGTTGCACCGAAGCATGATCCAAAACATCCAGGTCATGTGACTAATGTGTTTCGAAACACCCAGGTCATGTGATTAAATCGATTCAAAGCTTTTCAGAAGCGTTTCGACACCTGGTGAATCTACGTTTGACTGAGAGGGTCGGAAAAAATCTCATGTAGCCTAGTGGACTGTACGTATGCACATAGCAACTGTGCTTTAAATTCCCTAAGTTTTTATCCTGACTTGTATAAATTCTGAAATTATTACTTTTTTTTTATCACGACTGTATTTTAATAATGTTACTTTCCTATGAGCAAAACAAGACATTGACAAAGTGTTTATTTGGATGTCAGACCTATTTTAAAACAAAATAGAGCATTTAAAAATTAACATCTATAGCTGCATCACCCTGGATTCGATCCCATTATCTCGGCATGCTTGTCTGGAACTCTCCCCGATTCACTAAATCATTTAAAACCACCCACCTGCCCTAAACCCAACCGACAGTGTTTTCAAAAGCAATCCAGAGAAAGAGAAACCCTCACGGCAGCCTGAGTTTTACCATGTTTACAGATTTTACCCCATTCTCATACTGCTATTTACATGTTTATTTTATTTTTTGGCTTTTGTTTTTGTCTTACCTGTATTCTGAAACCATTTTTCTCCAGACTCAAACCCCGTCATCACAGCCAACTCCTCTCTGCATCTCAAATCTGCTGACGTATGCGGCGATCCACTGAACGAACTGGTAACAGCAGGAAAGCCGTCCACACGGAGGTAAGCAGTAAGCTGGTAGCTTAAAAAGGAATGGCGCCACCCTGTTATTTACTTGTTTATTTTATTTTTTGCTTCTATTTTTGTCTTACCTGCTTTTTGAAACTGTTCTTCACCAGACCTTAACCCCGTCGACACAGTCAACTCAAATCTGTGTCTCAAATCCTCTGACATACATGGCGAACCACTGGAAAAACTGGCAGCAGCGGAAAAGCCGTCCACATGGAGGCATGCAGTCAGCTGGTAGGCACTAAAAGAACCAACGTCATAACACCCCTTAGCATTCATTTTAAATATAAAATGCAGTCATATGTTCCTCTAGATAGACAATTTTGGATCTCCAGAAATGTATATAGGGCTACATTTTCAGAATGAGCTTATATCTCAATCCATGGGTATGCCGTGACTATAGCAGTAATTTGCAGTGATTTGTTCAGTAAATCTTGCTCTAAGTCAAATTCTCATTTGAAAACCCTAATTTACTTTCTCACCTAAAATAAAAAGCTGATTTGATGTCAGCTAGATGTAGGTAGGACACAAATGGCTCTAATTGCTTTGGGTTTATAAAGAGAGCTTCGAACTCTGATATCGATTGAGTCTTACTCTGCCTCTAGACAGAATTGAATCTCGCTCGTTATATCACTCCCTGAAATACAATATCCCTTCGTTTTTGAGTTAGCTCTATTGTTTTCCCACCACATACGTTCAAGTCTCCTCCAGCTGTTTCAGATATTTATTATTCACCAAGCTCTTCACAGCTGGAACAACAATCCAGCATACTGACACATGGCTAAATATGTCAGCGATCAGGAAGAGCTAACATTTACATTAACTGGGCCTGAACTCTGAGCCGGTGCGTTGATGTGGGATGTAATGTGTGAAGAATGTTAATTGCACGTCTTTGCTCGGAGGCTCTGGTAATGAGACAGTGAGTTGCAGCAGGGATTACAGCACTGATGCTGATCAGAATGGAAATGTTATCTTGCTTAATCAGACAGCCTAGGCACATTTTTCCATCTCTCTTTCTGTGTCTCACACTATTAAGATGCTAAGTTGCAGCCATCCTCATGGGGATTTCTGATACTCGTTTTTTTCCCAAAAAAGCCTTGATGTTTACTGCCTACATAGACAACTAGCGCACTCCACACATGCAGTGCCACTTTATCAGACCATTAGAGGCATGAAGTTTGAGTATTGGCTTGTGAAAACTCAAAAATGGTGATGTTGGAAATTTCTCACCTTCATTGCCTTGACCTTTTCAGTTGTTTTTAGCAAATAAAATCAGACAGCAATGTCATGTAGAGAGTTACTTTTAAAGCTGCTACAGTATATGTTAGTTTTTGACTCTTCTACTGCATAAAAATATCATTAAATGTTTGCAGATATTTAAGAAACATGCTAGGTGAGCATACTTGTTTGTCTGAAAAACATTGCTAAAGTTAGTTATTCTGCTTTGAAAACTTGCCGGGACACCTGACTTTGTTTTGTCTTTGACCTGCCCAATGCCAGTGGAGCCAATTACATTTTAGCACCCCTGGTTGCCTTGGTGTAAAACTGCGTATTTCATTCATTCAGTCAGGAAGGCTCTCAAAGTATGAGAGTACCGTGACCGAAATGCGACCTCCAGTAGATAGTAGCAGACTCCGAAATGAGACGCAGAGTCAGAGTTCCACATGAGGTTGCTATTAATTAGCAAATAAACATTAGATGAGCAGGTTACACTGTAACCCCGTGTCCTAACAACACTCTACGTGACCAGATTTCCAGCGATAAGCAATTTGGCTGTTTGCACCAGACGCAACACGACTAAAATTTAAATACATTTAAATACATCCTTTCAGAATAGTGCACTTACTGCACTCCAACGAAATGGTAAGGTTTATAAACTAATTAATACACATTAAACCTCTTTAGCATTATTAAATGTACATGCTGAATCACTGATATGTGTTGGCTTGCATTGAGTTGCATTCTAAAGTTTAATTTCAAACGGTAAATTTTGTTTTCAAGATCTGAGGTGAACTATCTGCTGCTGCTTTCAGTAGTATGGCAATACATGTCACGTAAAATGTAAATAGCGCCGTGCACACTCAAGTGAACTGGTAAACTGCGTATTTCATTCAGTCAGGAAGGCTCTCAAAGTATGAGAGTACCGTGACCGAAATGCGACCTCCTGGGGACAGTAGCAGACTCAGAAATGACTCGAAATCAGCAATGTATAAATCAGGCTTTAGGTCTCTCTGTTTTCACATGACTTTTGTCCAGTGTGGCACCTCAAAATGATTTAACTTACCAAGTAACAGACAATCGCATCATGTTGTAATGATATCAGAAATACTATATTTAAAAAGTAATGCCTTACAGTATTAGTTCCTGTCAAAAGTAATGCTATTACAGTAACGCATTACAAGTAAAGCGTTATTGCGCAACACTGCGTATAGTTCCATATTTTCCCCTTCCAAAACATGAAGAAAAAAAAACACAGTTTGGTTCAGGCCTCCAGGATATATTGTTTCCTTGACAAGATGAGTAAGTTTTAATGTTAGCCCAAATGGAAGTGTCGAACACACTGAAACTGTTGTATAAAAGCCTCCTACACACCACATACACACTTTCATACGCCCACATGCTAATCTAGTTTACACAAGACTGCCGGCATTTGCAGCCTGTTCTAAAACGTTTTCAGCATGATTACCCACAGGACATAAAGTATAGCTCAGTGTTTGTTGCGCTTGTTCACCTTTTTAGGCATTAGTGGTGCAACTTGATATTAACAAACAGCCATAGATGGGATGTGATTATCTTTTTTATTATATGTCTTACTTTGGCTTATGCTTTGCAGTTATAGGGGTTGCATTAAATCAGGACAATGAGAATATTTTTAAAATATAATTGGAATGACCACAATGTTTGACTGAGAAGTTAATTATTCATTTTCCTTTGGCTCAGTCCCTTTATTCAGCAGAGGTCATTACAGCGGAATGAACCGCCAACTTATCCAGCATATTTTACGCAGTGGATGCCCTTCAAGCTGCAAGCCATCACTGGGAAACATCCATTCACACTCATTCACACACACACACATTGGACAATTTAGCTCACCCAATTCACCTATAGCGCATGTCTTGGGACTTGTGGGGGAAAGAGTACTGCTGATGATACTAACACACTTTGCCAGCTGAATTAACATAAACAAAGAACACTGATCACTCACTTACCAAATCTGTAGAGACAGGACAATCAACATGAACTGGAAGCGTGTCTGTTTTAAAAGGAGACGAGTGGCAAATACATATTTCACCATTTAGAGATGCGTAAAGCTCTCTGGTAAAATATGTTCTTTACAAACATATTTTTGTCGTGTGTTAGGAGACCACTGTAATCCACACACGGCCACACGCGATCTGTGCTCTCATCGTGGGGAAATGGAAACAAAACCTTAGTTGTGGCACATTTATAAATGCAACACTGATGACCCATGTCTCTGAACAATTCTTCTTCTTCCACTTGTTTGAATTATGGTTAGAAACACAACGTGGTGTCTCTCTGAACACTTTAACAAGTAAAAACAGTCTTCGAAGCTATCATGCATATTAATGAAGTTGCACCTTATTCACAGTAGAGCGCGCTGATTGGTTTGAACCACGTCTTACTCATGAATTAATGCTGAAAACTCACAGATGTCACATTGTACCCACCAGTACAGACATCCAGTCTCCATGCTGAGGTTTACACAAGGATCTCATCGCCGTGATATATATAATTGGAAGAACGAATTTGCTCAAAATAACACAAAAACAACCAATTTTCAAGTTTTTGTGAAATATATATATATATATATATATATATATATATATGCCCTAATAGTGTTTATAGCAGCGTGGGACACATATACGGCTGTCAACATCTCAAAAAATGTGTTTTGGTGTTTTGTGACCCTTTAAGGTGGTTAAAATAATGCCTATTTATAAATGAACACATGGGTTGAGATCAACTTAACAGAAAACGTGTTGTCCTTAACTAGACACATAGATGTGTTCGGAAAAAACACAGGTTTTGTTGTTTTTAATTATCTTAATCTGTGCAGAATCAGATGAACACCAATTAAACAAGGTGGCAGGGTGATTGGAAACAAGGAGGTGGAGACATGGGAGCACATGGCAAACACAAACAAAGATTAAGCCATGCGCTTAGGCAAAAAAAAAAAAAAAAAAAAAGCTTGAAACATAGACAACAAAGACAGGGCTGCCAGAGCAGAACCCCGACATTATCTTTGCATGACACATTGACACAGAAAAGCTCCTTCAGCGTTATCTTGAGCAGTGTATAATGTTCTCCTGGGAGCAAGTGTAAACATCACATCCTTTGGATTTTCAAGCAATATAATCCTGCGTCTTTACATGAAAAAGTCATTCAACAGGCTTTCATACACAACCTAGGAATTTGAGGAAGGTCTCATTTTTTTGAAACAAGTTGTTCAAATATAGTTTCATTTATAGTACTTTATTTTCGCATTGATATTTAATATCTTGTTTAAATACACTATGAACAGCAGTTATGCTGTTTTTATTTCTTTTTACTCTCAATTTCCATCTGGGGATACTCATCCTGAGGCATCTGGAGATTGTGCAGCACCATTGATGTTATTCAAGACCTGTGAAGAGATGATGCCAACCACAGAGCACTTTTAGAGGTATCCATAATCCTGGACCAGGCCGTAGGCAAGTCTGAACACCCAGTGGTGACCTACTCACACCTGCAGATTCTCCACGATGGACGTAAAGAAGTTTGGCCAGAGGAGAAATAGTCGTGCGAGCTTCTCTTGAGTTTTTTTCCTTCATTTTTGTCAATTGGTGAAGTTTCTTCCTCGCTGCTGTCACCACTGGCTTGCTTGGTTTGAGACTTGTGGAGCTGCGCATCAATGGATTTGCTCTTCAGTGTTTAGACGTAAAGATTAAACCACACTGAACTGAACTAAACCCTAAAAACTGGACTGACTGTCACGGTATGGGAAGGAAGGAGATGAGGCGAAGACCCAAGTGTGGGAAATGAAGGATTTATTTTTGAAAAAATTAAAACAAAACAACTCAAACCTCATTCAACTAGACTTGACTTCAGTAGGTTCTAGGCAAAACACACAGGGGTTTGATGACATTAAATAACATTAAAGATCTCAAACAACAACCAACGACATCGGAAAATCAACAACGGACCAGTACAGGACAGTAGGAGAATAAATAGGGAAGACAAACCAATGAACAGACTGGTGGACAGGTGAAAATAGTAATTACAAACAGGATAACAAGGTGGCTGGGACAAGACACTAGACAAAAGAGCACATGGTACAAAAACACAACACAAGCCATGTGCTCACATAAAAACAGGACTAAAAACACACAGCCAATGAGAGAACTCATTGACCGCATGCTCACATGAAAAACACTAACGCACGTGGCTACAATGTAAACATGAAACCGCACGCTACACGACACCAACACGACAGAACACAAGACACGAGCACACGATAAATAAAGATACTTAACGTGCACTCACATATTTGACGTGAATGTTCTCTCCCAGCACCATCTGAAACCGAAACCAACTAGAATGAGACGCTGAGAATGAGCATGAACAAACACAGACACCAGGACAAAAACCCGTCCTACGTCCGCACGGTCCGAGCGCAACCAGCATGGCACTCATACAATGGCAAGGACAGACAATGACGAGAAAGAGAAGCACTCGACCTGAGAAAACTCGAGCCAAGCACAACATATAAGACATGACATGACTAGTGTCTGGACTCTGCCACCAAAACAAGAATTAACAGGACTGGATTGGCAGAATCCTGACACTGACACAGTTTCAATTTACTAGAACTTCTATGTTAAGCTGCTTTGACACAATCTACATTGTAAAAGCGCAATAGAAATAAAGAAATATTGGCAATAACTATGTGAAGTGAAAATGCTACATATAGACCTTTACAAGGGTGTATTTTTATATTCATATTCCTTATGGTACACATTTCAACAGCCAATACTTACGCCTAAGTATTGTCAAGGCAGCCTAACAATTAATATTTTCTCTGGAAGCTCAAAAATTCTAAATTCAGACATCCTCACCATCCCTTACTAAGCATGTACTGCGTGTCTGCATCACAGATTAAAATGGATCTGCCATGCTTGAGGCTAAGGAGCTTACAGATAGCTATAACATCAGCAGAAATATAGGTAGCACACTCGTTATACAATTGTCTGTAATATAAAGTATTACGGTGGCATAGTAGGTAGCACGATCACCTCAGAGTAAGAAGCTCGCTGGTTCGAACCTTGGCTGGTCAGTCCAAAGACATGTGCTATAGGTGAAATGGGTACACTAAATTGTCCGTAGGGTATGTGTGTGAATGAGAGTGTATGAGTGTTTCCCATTAATGGAAGGACATCTGCTGTGTAAAACACATGCTGGATAAGTTGGCGGTTCATTCCGCAGTGGTGACCCCTGATAAATAAAGGGACTAAGCCAAAGAGAAATTTAATGAATGAATAAAGTATGGACTAAACATGTCTCTTGCCCCAAGGCTAAGGCAGTACAAGTGGAACTGTTGTCCCATGCACTGTCAAATCTAATTCAGATTACTCAGGATATTTATTGCGTATTGCCTTAAATCATTTGACAAACTTTAAATTAATATAACAAAAATAGTATATTTACTTTCTGTCTCTTTGAAACATTGTGGAAAAATGTTACAACTGTCCTGTAGTTCCCGGTAAGCAATCCATGTCCTTTAAATACAGCAATATGAAGCAATATGTGCAAACTGACATTAATATTTACATGAAATTAATGGATACGTGTTTTTGAGTATATTGTTCACTTTTTTTTGTTATTTTTATAATATATATACATATAGATAGATGTATATATATGGATTATGTAATCCATTGAATAAAGTGTAAAATGTGAGTTTATTTGGTGAAAGAAAGGGTTGCATTTCCTCCATCTGTAAGCACACAAATACCATTACTCTCAAGAGTACTGGGCATGTTTACAGAGTGTGTGGGTTGTTTCTGGAAAATGTGTACAGTGGAGGGAGAATTAGTCTCTGTTACCCATCACCCTCAGTTCTGGCTCCCAATAACCCCTTTTCTGTCATGCAACTCTGTGTGAATAAGCAGAACTATTTATAGCAGGCTATTCTTGGTATGCTAATTTTACCAATCGTCCTCCTGCATCAAAAGTGAAAATGATATGTTTTGACATTCATTGCTGGGAATCTGTAAAATGTGACATTTTATGGGGTTTATAGTATATAATTTATATGTTTATTGCATTGAGTGGGGGTGTTTTCCAAAAAGCTAAAAAAATTAGGAACCATTTCCAATATCAAGCTACTTATTCCTTACTTATTCACATAGCAAATGTTCTCTGGCCCAGCTCCGGGCCACACAATTACTTTTCCCTTGGCCCAAGTACCGCAAAGAATGATGGTCCTGAAGTGGCCCATAACTGGATTAAAGACAAGGGCCACACATGGGCCAAACCGGCCCTGAACTGGGCCAAAACAGGTTTATTATTTGTACTGATTCTCAGCTATAAGTTTATACTTTAACAAGAAACCCCAAAAACTGAGCCATAACCATAACCTTGAGCCATGTTACTTAAACAATGTGAACAATCGCTACACTGACCTGGGCCAAGCACCTTCCATCCACAACTGGTCCAAATGTAGTTTGCCGTCATGCATGCAGTGCCATCATTGTCATGCATGGCCCACATTCGGCTGACATTATGCATGCCAGTGCCAGCAACACGCAAGCAGTGCCATAATGAGGCCACATTTGGGCCAATCCGTTCGCTATGTGGGTATACAGGAGTAATTATTATTGATAATAGATAACAAAATTTAGCAGTTTTTATTTTAGCATTTTTGGGGTTTTTTTACGGTAAAACATGAGCGTGGTTATGAATGTATTAAACGTGCTTGTTTGTTGCAAAAATTCGTAGTAATGACAAAAAATACTAATTTGTGCATCTTCTGTATGCAGCCATGCTGCTGTTGTAGTTGGTGTATTCTGGGAAATTTTCCAACCCCTTGGTTTTGAGTGTGGTCCTAAAAAATCTCTGTTTTGAGGGGTATCTAGCCCTTCCCCTTGTCCCTATGCCTTCAAGCTGAAGAGAATTGGCATACCACTTCCCTTTCATGTGAACATGCAAAACGAGTGGTAGGGGTAAGGTGAAGAAATGGGATTGGGCCTTAATGTCACATTATGATATGTAAGCAGTTTTAAAACCATTCACACTCTAGAACACACATTTCTCTCTTAAAATGAGACACTAAAACCAAAAAACTTAAATCTACTAAATGCATAAATGTCCCCAAATCAACAGTACATCATACTGTGACATCACATTCTCATTCTCTATTTCTGTGTTTACTTTAGTTCCTAGAACTAATTGTCCGACCACATTTGCACTTCTCCATTCATATTTTTTCAGCATTAACATATCTCTTGAAATTGGTTATTAAGCTAAACCTAAACCCGGGACTGTCTCTTGTTCCTGTTGTAATGAGGCATCTGCCTTCACACAGACTCTTGGTTCACTTGAGTACTTAAAAACTTAGTGACTAAGCCACATGTTATCCCAGCATACACGCTACTACATTCATCGCAGTGGTCTATCTACTGTATCATGACAAAGGGGAGCCATTATCATCTGCTCAGTTTTGGCACGAGGCCTATTCGGAGAAAAGTCACAAGATTTAACAGAGAATGCATGTGGTTTTCTGATACGCCTTTGGCAGAAACAACACAACTAAATGGGCTCAAGCCAAAAAAACAAACCAAAAAAAAGTAATGAGTCACAGACAGGAATAAGAAATGAGAAAGTAATAAGGGTGTAAAGTGGACCGTGAGGTTCATGGGGTAAGAGCCGAGCAGCTGGACTTGGCAAGCCCAATGTGGGACATCTGCTCTTGTGTAGGGCACAGCTGAATTAGCTCTCCTCTGGTTGTCCAGTCTGGCTCAGACCCCTGCCAGATTTTAAACTCTGCATCTCAGCATGACGCCACAGATGGTCCAGAGTATGATTGTTTGTGCGTGCATGCCTACCTGTGCCTATGTGTGCTTAGAAAGACAGAGCTCCTTGTTATTTCAACCAGCCTGGTGATTCATGAGAACATCACAGTGCAGCTGGGCTTGACAGGGCTGTTGTCATGCAGGTCCACAAGATAGTGTTTACTGCTTTGGTCAGTGATGAAATTATGTTCTTAACTAAATTATCGACACACATCTTCTTTAATATATAAAATGATTATATTCTTATGGCTTCACAGTGGCACAGTGGGTAGTACGATCGCCTCACATCAAGAAGGTTGCTGGTCCGAGCCTTGACTGGGTCAGTAGGTGTTTGAGTGTGGAGTTGTTCTCCCTGTGTTTACGTTGGTTTCCTCCAGGTGCTCCGGTTTCCCCCACAAGTCCAAAGACGTGTGGTAAAGGTGAATTGGGTAAGCTAAATTGTCTGTAACATAAAAAATCTATTAAACTGGAAATCAATGGCTACATACTGGAAATCAATGGCTGCAAACTGCAAATGGCTTTGAACATGTGGCGGTACGTAAACGGTGGCAGAACTTTGATTTTGTGGTGAACTATCCTCAAAAGACCTTTTCTCTCTCTATGTATGCCTCGCAGCTCTCTGTCATCTGACCGAGCGCTGCAGTGTTTCACTGGCTGCCTTGCATGCATGATTAAACCTCTGAAGATGATCCAGAATGTGGCTCACTGCCTGGTCTTCAACTGAGATGAGAGGACCCGTGTTACAACTCTCTTAGTCTCGCTTCACTGGCCGTGTCAGTGTACTGTATGGCCACATCATGTTTAAGGTATTAATGTGTGTGTACAGGACATCTACTGAACCCTCCTTAAGCTAAATGATGCAAAGCTGTGCTCCTTCTTGGCCTCGGTAGTCCAGATCAAAGGACTAGCATCCACACTCATTTCACAAAAATGTGCCACTGCCTACAGAGGAGATCAGAGCACTGCCTAGAATTTCAAGGTAACTGCCTAGACCAATTTTAAGTTAGTTATTCTAACAGTCATTAAGGAATTTTCAGACACACACACGTATGCACACATATACACATATCTAGATAGATAGATAGATAGATAGATAGATAGATAGATAGATAGATAGATAGATAGATAGATAGATAGATAGAGTAGGCACTACTTAAATATGGACATTACCGCCGCGGCATGTACCACCGCCGCGGGAGAACGTGTTTTAAGGGATGGCCGCAGTTTGCGACTTTGCCGCCAGGGGGCACAAGGGGACGGGATGCGAACGGGCAGAAATATATAGTAGCTGTAAATACCCCGCTACTTCTGAAGATGAAATAATAGGACAAAACATTATAATTGCTTCATTAATCATTAAAAACTTCTTAACAGCTTTATCATTATTGTAAATCTGTTAAATGAAATGAAGATTCATTTTGGAAAAGGTAAAATTAAGTAGATAGATGGATAGATAGAAAAATTGTAAATTGAAGCTGTAAATGTTCTAACGCAATTTAGAAGGCAGTAAGCTGCATTTTTAGTTTATAGCTTTATTTATTCTTCAAACATTTGACTTTAAATAAAATAAGCATTAACAATTTGCATAATAAAGTGTGAGACGGTGGCGCAGTAGGTAGTGCTGTCGCCTCATAGCAAGAAGGTCGCTGGTTCGAGCCTCAGCTGGGTCAGTTGACATTTCTGTGTGGAGTTTGCATGTTCTCCCCGTGTTGGTGGGGGTTTCCTCTGGGTGCTCCGGCTCCGGTTTACTATGGTTTACCCCACAAGTCCAAAGACATGGTATAGGTTAATTAGGTAAGCTAAATTGTCCGTAGGGAATGAGTGTGCATGGGTGTTTCCCTGTGATGAGTGGGCTGGAAGGGCATCCTCTGCGTAAAACATATGCTGGATAAGTTGGCGGTTCATTCCACTGTGGTGACCCCAGATTAATAAAGGGACTAAGCCGAAAAGAAAATGAATGAATGAATATGCATAATGACCTGTACTTTATTTTTAATGGCACTTAAAATATGCCAAACTGAACTACTACTTGGATGTAAAGTTGACCTGACATATATAAAGAATTTTTTAGAGCCACATTTAGATAATTTAATGCCTAGATAATAGAGCTGCACACACAAACATACAATAAATAAATATGTTGTTTTGATCGAGAACAAAAAGACAGTAACAGGTAATGTTCTTATATTGGCACTGGTGGGAGGCACTTAGTATCTCACCAGTGACGATATACAGCCATATCGCACTGCTACCAGTGTGATATTGCATTTATACTGTACAATCAAACACGGAGAGTCTCAAAAACCCTTTTGTAAGAGGATCTACTTTTTTCTGCCGTTCACATTTTTAGATTAAAAGGCTGATTGGCATGAAATGACATCAGTCTACAGAGATTTCCAAGTATTTCCTCAGTTTTTCTCCCCTAAGGACTTATTATGCTGTCTCTGTCACCATCTTGTGGCGTAACGTCTTGTGGCGTGAGTTCGGTTTACACAGATTTACCCTAAAGTATTTCAAACTCAGACTTGTTATCTTTTTTGTTTGTTGTTTTGTTTTATTTATTTTTTTACAGTGAGAGCAGGTTACAGCTCAAGGCCTGACAGAGAATCTAAAGTGAATCTGACGGAGCCTTTAGGGCCAGAATGCATCTTCTCCAGCCACAGCTTGCTATGCTATACGATAATGATTCTGCTCTTCAATTATTCAAAAGCAGTCTTAAAATTTTATCACCTGCAAAGGAGCTGAATAATTTTTAACCCAGGCAGAGAGAAAGAGTTGGGGTGAAAAATGAAGAGACAACTGGATGCAGTGATGAAAGCGGATTCTTGTCAGAGAGCGCACAAATGCCTTTCTCGAACATTCACCCACAGCTACTCCTGCCGTGACGGTTTGGTTTCTAACATTCAGAGACATCTGTTCTAAAGCCCACAGATAAAGAGCAGATCACAAGGCCAGATCGGACCGATGTGTTTCTTTCAGACCTTTCATTACAAGTGCTAGTATTCACTTTCTCAGTGCTCTGAGGACAGACAGAGGAACAAGCCCTGGTTCCATATTCTCACTATTCTCCATCTCAGGCATATTGGAAATACATGCCTCAGCTTTAAATTTTGCTAAATCTGAAATACGTTGCTTTAGGTACATTACGTTGCACATTTCAGATGGCAAATCATCTAGAGCAGTGGTTCCCAATTTGTATTAACTCGCAACCAACTAAACCAAACGCGTATGTTTCCATGGCCCACAGGGATTTATTTGTTGGGTTGGTAACTTAGGCTATATATACACCACAGATCTTGATGGTCAATTCTGATTTTGTGACTGTTTCAATTTTTTTAATGACCCGCTTACATCATCTTTTAAAAGTGACCCGTATCCGATGTCTGCATTTACTCTGCACACGACAAAGATGTAATCCCGGACGAGCCCCCGGTTTATGTTACGACCCCAAATGTCTAGGGCTGAGGTTAAACACAAGTTCAAGAAAATAAACAAATAAACAGTAAGCAGGTTATGATTTTAACGACCTTAAGGCTCTTTTATTGTGAGGAAAAGATTGTACTTACAGAAAACAAAGAATAGGAGCACATACAAAATAGCTTCAGGGCTGAGCAAGCCCAAAATAATAAACAAAAAAATTAACTAACTCCACCACAAAGATAACTTACCTAATAGAATCAATTAAAAAAACAGAAAAAAAAATTACAAATTCTCCCTAATCCTTAACTGAGCCAAGAAGCAGGAGAAAAATCACTTGAAGATAAATGGCACTCAGCCCCTACAGTGCTCAGCTTACAGCTTTATCACACGGATGGGCGTTACAACAGTCACAACAAATAGGGGAGAGAAGAAAGATGGAGAGCGTCTTAAATTCCACAACTTTAGACAACTAGAAAAACACCGCAACAGGTTATTAAATAATAACGAAGCATTCTTGGAGAGGCCCTCCATCTTTCCCCTCGCGATTTCCTTTTCAAAGGATGTCATGTCCATGGCGTGATTTATGAATGTGATGTATGTGTAACAGAGGCCAGCTAGTGAAGTGCTGTGCAGGTAAACCTCACTCCTCTGACCTCAAATGGTGCTCTAGCGACAAACACTAGAGGTCATGGTGTTTAGCCTCCTTGATAGAGCAACTTACTCCCATGCAGAACTTTGCTGGTTTGATCCCAGGTTGGGTAGGGTTACGTTGGTGCCGTGACCCAGACGGGGGTGAGTATAGCAGAGGCCAGTTAATGAAGTGCTGTGCAGGTAAACTTCACTCCTCTGACCTTAAAAGGTGCTTTAGCGACAGATACTAGAGGCCATGGTCTTTAGCCTCCTTGGTAGAGGAACTGACTCCCATGCAGAAGGTCAATCCCAGCTCGGAGCTGGTTGGGTGGTGTAGGACAGACAGGGTTACATATGCAACTGTTTTATATTAGTTTATATTGTTTACGTGGCAGATGTTGCGCTCTCTCTCTCTCTCACACTCTCTCTCTCTCTCGTTAGCATGCTTAAATGCATAAACTTGTGCTACATGACAGTTGCCCTTGTAAATGTAAGGCTTGATCTATTCAGAAATGAAAGCATCAGAGTTGACGTCATTAAATTGCGTCGACAGAGGAAAATCTGATCCACCTGCTTACACTGCAGACATGAGGGCACGTATCCCATTCATATCGGATAAATTTCCACATACGATCGAGGTCTAGATTTGAGTAAATTGGAATCTATGTAATTTCTTTCCTTCTTACACGTACATGTGCCATATCCGATCTGTACCACATGGGAGGAAAAAAATAATCGGATTTGGATCACTTGAAGCATGCAATGTAAGTGCAGCCTTGCTCAGATGCTAGACTGTTAACTGTTAATAAGGCTTATTACATGGCTATCTGGAATACTTAATACTGATTTGTCAGTCAAGGTATTCCAAGGTATGTTATTCACAGATAACAACCGCTGAATATCACAGGCTTATCTGGGAACTTTCAATCCCCTTGACCATCAGTGAATATGTTCAAATCAGTATACTTACATCCACATTATTTCTCTTTTTTCTGTCATGCCACATGCACACAGACTGTTTGTCGTCATCTTGTGAGTGAATAATATGTAGGTTAGTACTGTGTGTACTTAATTCTGCCTGTTTTGTTTCTATCAGTTTTGCGTTTTGGTGACTGTATAATGCGCAAGTTAGTGTATTCTCCATTTTCTCCCGTTTCTGTCAGCTTTAATTAAAGAGTTAATCAAATATTATGGCTCAGAACAATGTTTTCACAACACCTGTCAGGCTTTATTCTGCAATAACAACCTCCTGGATCTACTTTAAACCTTACTTATTGAATAAATTGCCAATGATTTCAACAAAACCAAGCTCAGAGAGACTCAGGCTGACACGTTTTAAATAAACCATAAGAGTTTCTTATCCAAGAAGCAATCAAGTAACGGGCAGAGCATGTTCAGAATAGACAGACTTATCCACGATATTGGAAAATACATTTTTTGGACAGATTTTTCCACAATAATGAAGCTTTGCCCTGTTCCTGCACTAAATTGTTTTTTAGATTTAAGCAAATGCAAACGCAAACCATGACATGGTTAGATAGAGTTAGGTAAACCCATATCTATTTGCCTTTTAAGGTTCCACTTCATACTGGTGGTCCTCTATAGATAGTCTGTTGACCATATGTTCATTTACAAGTTCCTATCTGCTTACTCTCATCTGGGTAGTACTTTATCTGTAGATTGTCTATTTAGACTGAATGTTTTTAGGCAATCATTACAACATCTACAACATGAGTGTCAGTAAAGTGTTACCAATTTAGGTTCAAACTTTTCAATAGACATGCAACAAATCAGTTTTCAGTACCTTTATACAACTAAGAGCTGTTTAATCATTAACTTTTAGTACACATTAAAATGCCTATGGCACTGTATATGTAGCAATGCAACATCTTTTCAACTGAACTTTACCCATAAATAGAATTACATACTCCATACTACTTTCAAACATGTGACCAGCGTTACTTACTGCTAAACTTTTTTTCAAACACAGACTTTCAAGAGTGCTCTACTAACCATTTGTTGCATCTAAGTTAACAGTTATTTTACATTATATTAATCTGTTGTCACATTAGGCCCATCAAAAATGAGTGATGGTGCTTTTGTTCCTTGTTCTTACATCAGATTCTGGCACCTGTGTCAGTACTGACTGTTGACTGTCTACTGAACATTTACTGACTAGTAGTTTGCTGTCTATTATGTTGGCTTGTAACAGTCATTCAACAGCATTTCTTAGATTTCCACTCTTTGTGATTGTCACATTTTGACAACAGATGAGCATATAAATCTACCTTAAAGTAAAATAACTGTTTATTTAAAGTTAACTTTAAGAGCACTCTTGAAAATTCACTGTAAAAAGCGATTAGTTGGCAGTATTTAAAAAAAGAGAGTAAACTTGTTGCTTTATAATTATTCAGTAAACAACGTAAACACTTTATTAGGTACACCTTACTAGTTTGAACCACTTTTGATGAGAATCTTCCCAAAGGCGCTCTATTGGATTGAGGTCTGGTGACTGTGGAGGCCAATTGAGTACTGTGAACTCAATATCATGATTTAAGAAACCAGTCTGAGATTATTCATGCTTTATTACATGGCATGTTATCCTGCTAGAGGTAGCCATCAGAAAGTCATAATGTGGTCATAAAGGGATGGACATGGTCAGCAACGATATGTGGCATTGACACGATGCTCAGTTGTTACTAATGGGCTCAAAGTGTGACAAGATAATATCCCCGACACCATTACACCACCACCACCAGCCTGAATTGTTGATACATGGCAGGATGGATCCATGCCTTCATGTTGTTGACCCCAAATTCTGACCCTACCATCTGAATTTCGCATCAGAAATCAGCTCATTAGACCAGGCAATGTTTATTCAATCTTCCATTCTCCAATTTTGGAGGGCCAAAAATTGTAGCCTCAGTTTCCTGTTCTTAGCTGACCCGGTGTGGTCTTCTGCTGCTGTAGCCCATCTGCCTCATGGTTGGATGTGTTGTGCATTCAGAGATGTTCTTCTGCATACCTCGGTTGTAACAAGTGCTTATTTGAGTTACTGTTGCCTCTCAGTCTGGCCATTCTCCTCTGACCTCTGGCAACAACAAGCATTTGCGCCCACAGAACTGCCTCTCTCTGGATAGTTTCTCTTTGTCAGACCATTCTCTCTAAACCCTAGAAATGTTTGTGCGTGAAAATCCTAGTAGATCAGCAGTTTCTGAAATACTCAGATCAGCCCATCTGGCACCGACAACCATGCAACGTTCAAAGTTACTTAAATCCCCTTTCTTCCCCATTCTGATGGCCGGTTTGAACTGCAGCAGATCGTCTTGACCATGTCTACATGCCTAAATGCATTGAGTTGCTGCCATGTGACTGGCTGATTAGAAATTTGCGTTAACGAGCAGTTGGACAGGTGTACCTAATAAAGTGGCCAGTGAGTATATGTGCATAAATATAAAAGATAAGTTAAGTCAATGGGTTTACCCACTTTTTTAAAGTAAAGTAACTAATCCCTTTTTACAGTGTATGTGTAAAAAAAGGTTAGAAGTAAGTAACTTTGCTCGCACTTTATTTTAAGTTACAATTCTCGCTATTAATCTGACTTTTAGCTCAATTAACTCATCATTTGCTGCTTCTTAATAGTTATAAAGGTAGTTAAGGCTGTAAGGTTAAGTATGAAGAATAATATCATGCAGAATATGTACAATATAAGAACTAGAAACCAGCCAATGTCCTAATAATAGGCAATTAATAAGTAACTATATTAACAGTTGGTCTTAATGCTGTTACTGTAATATTATAGTTGAAATGATGTTGTGTCGCTACATATAGGCATCAGAATGTGTACAGACAAGTTAATGTTTAAACAGCTCAGTTGTATAAAGCTACAGACAACTTGACGATGCGTTGTATGTCTATAGACCATTTTAATGGGGCGATTTCGCTGGCCCATGAACCTTTCCTGCTTATTACCAAGCTATTTCAGAACTGTAACAAGAGCCAATTTAATCATATTGTAACATTAAAATGGCTGCCGTAATATTATTTATCAATATGTGGAGCTTTTTGGATTTTTCAAAGCTATATGGTAACTCAAAATGTAAAACACGAAATACATTAGAGCCATTGTTATTGTTTACATCCCTCGAAATGGTTGATTAATACACTATTGAACATCTACAACTTAAACTGACCACCAGCTTAACAGTTGTAGATGTTGTAATCATTGCCTAAGAACATTTAAAAGACAATCTACAGAGACTACCCATTTGAGAATATGCAGTGTAAATTAACTTTTGGTCATTTGTACGTTTTGCTGGAGCACCCTGGATAATTTTAAGCTCCCACAACCCTTACAATAGTAACGCCCGTGCACACCACCATCAAATGCTGTCCCGGTGGCATCAGATCCTGAGAGTGCAGGTCTCAGGTCAGACAAACAGTCAAAACCAGCAGAGAACCGGAGCACTGGACTCATTGATGCATGCATGTATGCAGCATATATGTTTTAAATCAGCATGTTGTTATTAAACTTATATACAAAATTGAATAGTAACTTTTTTTTTTGTGTACATCAAATTATAATTAGAGCTTTTACATATATTGGCAATATTATTTCTATTAACCTCAGGGCTTAGTGGCCACATATGTGGACAGCACATTTTAACTCTTATGTCCACAATTGTATACTTTGGATGTTTTATATTTTGTAACAGACATAGAGTGTCATCCTGCAGCTGTTTTGTAGCATGTGAAATGTCCCGAACACTATTTTTAACTGTCCAAAATGGGCAAAAAAAAATATTTTTACCTTCTGATAATCAAAACATGTTCAAAAAATTTGTGTGTATGTGTTATTAACCACGAGTCCACATATATGGACATCATTTTTCTCTAAAAGTACATCATATCAAAAGATGATACTCTAATTGGGTTCCTATAAGCCCAAATAGCAAAGAGAAAAAATCATACCTAGATATACGTGCAGTCAAATGTATGTTTAAGTATGTTTTAATTTTGCAGTTTCACAAAAAAGTTAGACTAAAGCATGTATCTTTAATGAGCCTCTGTTACTACTCTCACTATAACGCACTAAAAGAGGGGAAATGGTAAAATCTGGCAGTCCCTCCATGAACAGTCTCCGTCATTTGTTCTCTTTAACAATAATATACTGCAGTGGGGAAAGGGAGGATACAGAAAGGCTGTAATTATACTGTGCTGATGGGGTGGAGCATGCTTCCAGCGCTGGCTATCTAACAGTAATGCATGCATGAGCCGTAACAACATTCTGAAAAACAAATGGTGCAGCGGTTTGTAGAGCTTCACTGAGGCAAGTTCAGGTTTTAAAGGGATTCCCTTTTACTTCTGCTTAGTTCCTGTTGCTCAACTAATGACAGTAAGTTGATGTTTTCACAAAAGGGAAACCCCTTTCACTTCCTTTCAGTAGATGCTTGTAGATATTAAGCATATTTGTTTTTTTAATAATATATATAGTCATATTTTAATATTAAGTGGACGTTACTACTAGGTGCTTATGTTAAAGGAGAACTACAGTGCAGTTTTTTTGTGTGCATGTTTGTGTTCACAACATTTATGCACTGTAAAGGTCATGACAACAAGCATTTTATGTTGCTTTAACTTAATTTGATAACTAATTTTTTTTAAGTTATACAGTTTAACCTAATATTTTAGTCAGTTTAATTGATTCAACTAGAAAAGTAAAGTCAGACTTTTTACAATGTGCACTGAAAAAAAGTATTTTAATTATTTTAATACACTAATCAAGTTTAAATCTATATATTTTGAAGTTATACAATGTTGTTTTTTATTTTAAGTTAGTTTGATTGATGTAAATTGAGTTTATTTGATTCAATTAAACATATGAAATCAGCAGGTTTATTATAATTATTTTTACCATGTGGTGGTATGGACTGGTTTGAAGGTAGCTTAAGGTGTAAGGGATGAGTCAACAGTTTAATTAGTTTAATACTTACAGAAGTTATAAACTTACATTCAGATATACACTCACCGGCCACTTTATTAGGTACACCTTACTATTACCGGGTTGGACCGGGTAAGAACTGCCTAAATTCTTCTTAGCATAGGGATGGACATGGTCAGCAACAATACTCAGGTAGGCTGTGGCATTTGCATGATGCTCAATAGGTACTAATTGGCCCAAAGTTTGACAAGATAATATCCCCTGCACCATTACACCAGCACCACCAGCCTGAACCGTTTATACAAGGCAGAATGGATATTTTCTCTTTCTCAGACCATTTTCTGTAAACCCTAGAGATGGTTGTGTGTGAAAATCCCAGTAGATCAGCAGTTTCTGAAATACTCAGACCAGCCCGACTGGCACCAACAACCATGCCGTGTTCAAAGTCACTTAAATCACCTGATTAGAAATTTGGGTTAACGAGCAGTTGGACAGGTGTACCTAATAAAGTGGCCAGTGAGCGTATACATATTTATGCGTAAGTACAATCTAAAAACAAGTATGCACACAATAAGGGTACTATATCAAATGATTCATTTAAATGTAAGTGCATAATAGATAAGGCCACATAATACTTTATAACTTACTTAATGACCTATTTTTGTTTATTTTTACGCAAAACTCAGCTTATGTTAAAATATCAGACAGTTATGTTATTAAATAAAAATAAGACTATTCAGTATAAATGAATGCTACATCTGACACCACTATTTACAAAGTACTCAAGTACTCAAATTATTAATTCTGATTGAATGTATCCAATTGTAACATGTATTTAAACTGACATTCAGTCATTTAGCAGACACTTTTATCCAGATGCAAATATCCAACACACCTGTGAAATAGCCACTGAATTCTTTTTTCTTTTGTGATTGCTTGGCAGTTAATACATTTATGTTGTGTTGTGTGTGTATTAAATAAACTTAAATACATTCTAAATACTTTTTTATTAATCCAGACTTTCTGCTGTATATGTTTGTCATTATAATTGTAATAATGTTCCAGCAGTTTACCGGCCACAGATAACTATGCAAATCTATTCACCATGGTGTAACCGAAATCAGATTATCTACAAGCAAATAAATTTTTTCTCTTACAGAGCAAATATAGTAAACATTATGTAAGCTTGTTTTCTCTATGAGAGTTTTATATCTCTTTCTGAACAAGATTAAACTCGGAATTGAGAAGTCAAGTAGTAATTCATACCAATTCAGAACATAAACACAGGTTTTGTTCTTGAAAATCTTGAAAAATCTTGAAAATCTAAGAAAAATAAATAAATAATTATTATTATTATTATATTGTTATTGTTATTGTTTTTATTATTATTATTATTATTATAGTAGTAGTAGTAGTAGTAGTAGTAGTAGTAGTAGTCTTATTATTGTCAACATTATTTTATCAAAATTTTTATATTTATCAGTATTAGTATAATTATTATCAACATTATTATTTATATCAAATTTTGATTATAATTATTATTATTGTTATTATTATTATTATTATTATTATTATTATTATTATTACTTTACTTACCTGCGTTAAATTCAGCTTGCAAATATTTTTATATGTGCTCATTGCATATTTTTTCCTCTCTCTCTGTTTGCGTTTTCCTATTTCCTAATATTTGTATTTTTGTATTTTTCTAATATTTCTATTTATTTATAGATTTTATTTTTATACATTATTGTTTATATGATCTTTATCCCTCATCTTCTTTTTCCTTAAATATGATTCTTATCGGTATTTCATGCTTTTTTTATTTCTTTGTCTGTTTTTTTGTTTTGTTTTTGTTTTTCACAATTATTAAAAAAAAGATGAGACTAAGCCAAAGGAAAATGAATAATAAGAAAATGAATATACTAAAGGAAGGTCAAAACTGCAAAGAAAAACTGTCAAAATTCAGAGATAAATTCCCAAAGTTATCTTTTTTGTTTTTTTATTAAACTGTGCCAGAAGCAGCCTATCATAAAACAGTGTAAATGTTCAGTAATCGTGCCAAATGCAGCACCCGCCACAACATCTATGTCAATGCTTTTGTCTTTCTTAAGTTGTAGATGCTGAGGTTTTTACAGCAGACTCTCTGTACCTTTCTGAGCCCACATGAGCCTCAGGGCAGCACTGACTGCTTTTATCTAGCATCCAGACGCTTTTCTCCTCTTTCTTTTTTTTTTTTTTACAGCTTTGCATTTTGTTCTGTTGCCTCTTATTTCTGTTATATGGCTTACGGTTCTCTGATAACCTTTTTCTCAGATAAACAGCGCAAGGCATGCGGCCAAAACTAGACTAGAGCTAGGGGAACAGGTTATTAGAAAATAACCTGAAGAGAACGATAAAAGATAAGTAATGTAGGTGGGACTTTCTTTCATCTTTGGATCTCAGGAGTTTATTCCTACTTTCTATAAACGGTGCCTCTACAAACATTTTTACAAAACTTCAAGAACTTATCTTTTTTTTTAAATGTACAGTTGAAAGCTCATTATAGTCACAAAATGAATGTTTTAAATATATCTAAATATATATAGAGTTGAAGTCAAAATTATTATCCCCCCTTTGAATTTTTTTTCTTTTTTTTTATATTTTCCAGATGATGTTTAACAGAGCAAGGAAAAATTTTACAGTATGTCTGATAATATTTTCTCTTTTCAGAAAGTCTTATTTGTTTTATTTTTAATTAATATTTTAAATTTTTAAAGACCATTTTAGGGTCAAAATTATTAGCCACTTTAAGCTATTTTTTTCAATAGTAAACAGAACAAACCATCGTTACACAATAACTTGCCTAATTATAGGATCCTGCCTAGTTCACCTATTTAACATAGTTAAGCCTTTTAATGTCTTTTTAAGCTGTATAGAAGTGTCTTGAAAAATATCTAGTAAAATATTATTTATGGTCATCATGGCAAAGATAAAATAAATCAGTGATTAGATATGAGTTATTAAAACTATTATGTTTGGAAATGTGCTGTAAAAATGTTCTCTCCGTTAAACAGAAATTGGGGAAGAAAGACACAGTGGAGCTAATAATATATATAAACGGTACATGAATATTGACGTATTAATTTATGAACTAAACATTAACTCGTCATTAGTTCATAATAAAGTAATAAAGCATTAACACATCATTACTCCTGTACTGTTATTGTAAAGTGTTACCTGTATAACATTTACTTATTTATTTATTTTTCATTTATTGGAATTCTTTTACTCAAATTTACGTTTATTTACTTTTGGATGATGTCAGATGATGACCATTTTTCTGAAAGTTTGATTGTGCTGGACAAAAATGCCTTAAGTCGACAACATTTGAGTGTGTTTGGGATCAGTTTAGATGTTTTGAACATGCATTTTATGTCAAACATATAACATAAACTAAGTGTGTACCGAGTTATTTTTAGTTTATAGGCTTTTTGTGTGTGTTTGGGAGGGTTTTGGACAGTTTGAACTGAAAACGATCAGGTGTATCTGCAAATACTGACCGCCATTGCAAGAAGGTCGCTGGTTCAAGTCCTGGCTAGGCCATTTGGACTTTCTGTGTGCAGTTTGCATGTTCTCCCCTTGTTTGCGAGGGCTTCCTCCAGATCCTCCGATTCACCCACAGTCCAAAGACATGCGCTATAGATCAATTGAATCAACTAATTGGAAGAATCCACTCAGTAAAACATATGCCGAAATAGTTGGCGGTTCATTCCGATGTGTATGGCTCATTAGCAGTTATCTCTTCATTTCAATTCCTATTTGGTCATTAGCTATAAACAGCAGGGGAGTTCTCAAGATCTACCTGAGCTCAAACTCCCTTCTCGCCTTGCAAATGGGAGGGAGCCCCAGGCTCGAGGATCTTATGAGCTTAGGGCTCTCTCCAAGGACAGCATGCCAAACATTTATAATCAATCATCAGCTACAGTAAGTCTGAACTCTTGAAAGTAGGTTAAACTAGTACTTTTTACATAGTTCAAAATGTAAAATTAAAGGTTATAGTCTAAAAATGCTTTATTTTTCTGGCATTTTTAAATGATGACCACTGACTTAGAATACAGCTGGGCTCATTCTCCCGTCAAGTTAGTTTTTTATAGATCACATCTATTGCATGCACATTGTCATACACACATCTCCACCCAAGTTTCCTGCATACGCCACGTTTATAAATGAGACCTCTGGTTGGTTGTTGTTTTATATGTAAATATATGTGATCTACTTCTGGGTAGTGGTTTAAAGTAACAAATTACTACTCAAAACTACTCTTATTACTGTAACTGAGTAGTTTTTCTCAGGAATTTACTACATAGTTTTAAAAATGTGAACCTTGTGTACCTTGAGTACATATTTAGTGCTGTGTCGATACTTTTACTCCACTACTTTTCTTCAACCTGCAGTCACTACAAGTCCAATCAAATCACACATATAAAGAAAATCCATCATACTGAACTACATGTAGCAAGCTGTTTGGAAGCATTAAAAGTGTCCAAGTAGATACTTTACACCAGGGGTGCCCAAACTCGATCCTGGAGGGCCAATGTCCTGCATAGTTTAGCTTCAACTTGCTTCAATACACTTGGCAGAAGCTTTGTAGAACACCTGGTAAAAGCTTGATTAGTTGGTTTCGCTTTGTCCAATTGTGAATAGAGCTAAAATCTGCAGGACACCAGCCCTCCAGGATCGAGTTTGGGCACCCCTGCTTTACACGCAATGACTCAGAGACTGTTTAGATGCATTTCACTGATGAGAAGATAGCAGTTGTGAACTGTATGATGACTGAAAGGGCCTTAAACAAGAACTAAATGCACTACAGAGTGTTAGTAATGCACACACACACAAACGCACGCACAAATTACATGTAAACGCATCTTATTAAGCTTTGCCAGCGTAATACTCACTACTCGCTACTCTTGAATACTTTTAAAAGGGCTACTTTTACCTTTTACTTTGAGTAATATTTAAAACAGATACATTACATCTACCTGGACTACATTTTGGGGCAGGTAATGGTACTTTTACTTGAGTGAGTTTTCAGCACTCTTTCCACCACTGCTTCCAGGGCAATTCGTCACCATGGAATTATAAGGTTATATCTGCGTTCTGAATGATTTTGAGATGTTGAGCTTCAAAGTTTTAGCATTCCATAGCAAACAGTACGTGTGTTACATTTGGTTTTATAATAAAAAGTCTTAAAATGTAAACAACTTATTTTAAAAAATCCCATAATGTAAATAAGTTGTCAATTAATAATAATATGTCAATAACTCAATCTTGACAAAAATGTCAGATAGAACCGTATAATTTTAAGGTGAAGAATTGTTGGATTATCAAGTCGATAAAAAAAAGCCATAATAGTTGTAATGTTTTAGTTTAGTTCAGCAATTTGTGCAACTCCACAATGTGTGCTCTGCTGCAGTGGAAGATGAGCAGAGAAATTAGGCTTTGGTTCTATTCACAGGCACACCCAGGAAGTCGTGGTTTGCCGCAGAACCACTCCAGTCTCAAGTAGACATTAAATATGAATGAGCGTTTGTAATTGCACAAATCATAAATTATAAATGTAATAAACTGCAATCTGGTGCAGTGGGTAGCACGATCGCCTCACAGCAAGAAGGTCATTGGTTCGAGCCTCGGCTGGGTCAGTTGGAGTTTGCATGTTCTCCCCGTGTTCGTGTGGGTTTCCTCCGGGTGCTCCGGTTTCTCCAATGAGTCCAAAGACATGTGGTATAGGTAAATTGGGTAGGCTAAATTGTCCGTAGTGGATGTGTGTGAATGAGTGCGTATGGATATTTCCCAGTGATGGGCTGCAGCTGGAAGGGCATCCGCTGCGTAAAACATATGCTGGATTAATTGGCGGTTCATTCCACAGTGGCGACCCCATATTAACAAAGGGACTAAGCTGAAAAGAAAATGAATGAATGAACATTAACTAACAATAACTAAGATTAATAAATATTGTAAACAATGTTTTACTAATGGATTTTTCATGTTAGTAAATACATTAAATAACATTAATTAATGGACCATTATTTTAAAGTGTTGCCACATTTTTATGATATAAAAATGAATAACAGGAAGTTAAGTTTGTAAAGCATTCTTTTACTTCAGCCTCTACTTAAAAAAAAGTCTATTATTTCAGGAATAAATACTCTTATTAAAAGTATTCTATATTCAAGAAGCATTGTAATCATTTAGCAAAAAAACATCACTGTCTTGTTAGACAAAATAAAAAAAAACTTAAAAAAAATAGTATTTAAGAGGAGGAAAAAACAATATCGTTTCTTATTATCTCAGTGTGTGTTTAATGCTCCAAATCCTTCCCAGCCTGACTATTGTACTTAGATATTTATGGACATTGTTAGTGAGCAAAGTGTAGACCTGCTAGTGAGCTTGCGTGGTGTTTTGAAGGAACCCGCAGGGCTAAATAAGGCCATCCGTGTGTATCTAGCTGTCAATACGCTGTCGTATTCAGTAGTATTTGCAATTGTGAAGATGTAAACAGCAGAAAAAGACTGTCGTTAAAAGCTGGAAAGTCTGTGCCAACAGCTGTAGCTATGGGACTTACTGCCAGATCTGTTTTGTCAAAAAATCTGGTCATACGCCAACAGGGTACCTGCAGCCTGCTCTCGTTTTTTCCCCCATACATACAAAGGTTTATTTTGGTAGGTTTTATCCATGGTGAAATACAATTTGGACAATCCATTCTACTCACCGGCCACTTTATTAGGTACACCTGTCTAACTGCTCGTTAACGCAAATTTCTAATCAGCTTATAACATGGCAGCAACTCAATGCATTTGAGTCTCTGCAGTTCAAACCGAGCATCAGAATGGGGAAGAAAGGGGATTTAAGTGACTTTGAACACGGCATGGTTGTTGGTGCCAGACAAGCTGGTCTGAGTATTTCAGAAACTGCTGATCTACTGGGATTTTCACGCACAACCATGTCTAGGGTTTACAGAGAATGGTCCAAAAAAGAGAAAAGATCCAGTGAGCGGCCGTTCTGTGGACACAAATGCTTGTTGGTGCCAGAGGTCAGAGGAGAATGGCCAGACTGGTGCGAGCTGATAGAAACACAACAGTAACTCAAATAACCACTTGTTACAACTGAGGTATTAAGAAGAGCATCTCTGAACACACAACACATCCAACCTTGAGGCAGATGGGCTACAGGAGCAGAAGACCACACCGGATGCCACTCCTGTCAGCTAATAACCGCAAACTGAGGCTAAAATTCGCACAGGCTCACCAAAATTGAACAATAGAAGATTGGAAAAACACTGCCTGGTCTGATGAGTCTCAATTTCTGCTGTGACATTTAAATGGTAGGGTCAGAATTTGGGGTCAACAACATGAAAGCATGGATCCATCCTGCCTTGTATAAACAGTTCAGGCTCCTGGTGGTGGTGTAATGGTGTGGGGGATGTTTTCTTGTCACACTTTGGGCCTATTAGTTGCAATTGAGCATTGTGTCAGCACCACAGCCTACCTGAATATTGTTGCTGACCATGTCCATCCCTTTATGACCACAGTGTACCCATCTTCTGATGTAAGCTTCTGAAGCAGGATAACACACCATGTCATAAAGCGCAAATCATATCAGACTGGTTTCTTGAACATGACAGTGTGTTCACTGTACTCAAAAGGCCTCCACAATCTCCAGATGTCAATCCAATAGAGCACCTTTGGGATGTGGTGGAACGGGAGATTCGCATCATGGATGTGCAGCGGACAAATCTGCAGCAACTGCGTGATGCTATCATGTCAATATGAACCAAAATCTCAGGAATATTTCCAGTACCTTGTTAAATCTATGCCATGAAGGATTAAGGCAGTTCTGAAGGCAAAGTGGGTCCAACACAGTACTACTGTAGTAAGGTGTACCTAATAAAGTGGCCGTTGAGTGTATATACTGTAAATACATGTGATTGTGTGGAGCTCTCACACCAAATCTAAACATAATATTTTTACTGTGAAAGCGTTAAAATTTTTTTAAAGGTTTTAATATTTTTTTTGTCATTTAAATAAGCAGTAAAATCACAGTTTTGGATCAGTTATTCCACTCCTACCTCATTTGCGTTTCTTTAAAAATAAGAGTTTATAAAAGCAGCTATTTTGTCTGGCAGAATACAAGGGTTTCGAGTGAGGTACAAAGTAGAACTTAAATTGTTAATTGCTGAAAATAAATTCCCCATCCGCTCCCGCGTTTCTCATTCAAACACACTTCAAACAAAATATTACTCCATGAGTCATAGTTAAACGATTGCAGAAATGTTATTCGTTTTAAGGTTGTAAAATGCATTTTTTTAATCATCACGCAGTCCTTTGATCATTCAGAACAGAGCAAAATGTAATCGTCTCATATTAAGCAAATGAGCCAACTGTGTTTAATAATGCGACTGTGGCATATGAATACAATCATTTTAATGATCATTTTCATATTAATGAAAAAATTTCAGCGCACAAGGATTTATTTGTAAGTCTGTGAAGTTGCTTGTATATAAATGACATTTTAGATGTTGTCAGTATGTCTGGATTTTACATTTACAATGTAAACGTTCATTCATTCATTTTCTCTTCGGCTTAGTCCCTTTACCCAATTTATCCAGCATATTTTCTTCCAGCCTTCCAGCAGCAACCCATCACTGGGAAACATCCATACTCTCATTCGCACAAATACATCTGAAATGGCAAAGAGAGCGTTCTTGCAGGACTCCCAGAGTTCATCAAGAGTCTTTGGATTCATATTCAATGCCTCCTCCTCCATCTTACCCCAGACATGCTCAATAATGTTTATGTCTGGTGACTGGGCTGGCCAATCCTGGAGCACCTTGACCTTCTTTGCTTTCAGGAACTTTGATGTGGAGGCTGAAGTATGAGAAGGAGCGCTATCCTGCTGGAGAATTTGCCCTCTCCTGTGGTTTGTAATGTAATGGGCAGCACAAACGTCTTGATACCTCAGGCTGTTGATGTTGCCATCCATTCTGCAGATCTCTCAAATTCCCCTTACTGAATGTAAACCCAAACCATGATTTTTCCTTCACCAAACTTGACTTATGTGAGAATCTCTGGTCCATTGCGGGTCTTCTGGTATTTGTGATGATAGGGATGCAGTTCAACAGATGATTTATCAGAGAAATCTACCATCTGCCACTTTTCCAAATGATCAACTAGAAGTCAAATTGTTATTTTTTGCTCTTACAATTAATAAGAGCATTAATAGTTTAATTAATTATTTTAGATTATAGTTAATAGTTAATAATTATTCATAGCTTCTGTTGAACTTGTCAAATTGTAGCAAAACTTATTTTCAGTTATTGCATTTCATTCATTCATTTTCTTTTTTCGGCTCAGTCCCTTTATTAATCTGGGGTCGCCACAGCGGAATGAACCGCCAACTCATCCAGCATATGTTTTATGCAGCAGACGCCCTTTCAGTTGCAACCCATCACTGAGAAACACCCATACACACTCATTCACACACTACCCTTTTTTTTTACATACAGTAACAGTTATTATGCAAACCATCATTGTTTGCATAGACAGAACCATTAATTATTATCTACTCTTGTTTTTCATACGGCGATGAAGATCATTACCTTATTGGATATAGTTCTTACACAAGATAAGTTCTATAAGACAGTTTTGTAATTATTAATCCTTTTTAAAAACTTTTTTCGCCATCCTTGACCCGATCTGCTTTGAAGTTTGTAATAGGTGTGTTTAAACCAGTCAGTGCTTTGGAGTACTGTAATTGCCAGCACATTACATCCATCTTGGAATTAAAAAAATGTTTAAAAGATTCACAAGTATCTATTTGTAAGAAGTGCAGCAGTGGACAAAAATAGAATTGGGTCTTTTCACATGGCTTAGCTCTTGTGAAGACTGTTTGACAGTTCGATGACTCATTTCTAAATGAACTGTTTCAGTTACATGATTCTGTTCAGAGAGCGCTCTATTTCAGCACTCTCAATATCACATGGAACTCTGTGCACCGTGGTTGAAGGAATAATCATGTGAGCATGCATATATTGCCAAAGGTTTTGTGACATTTGCCTTTAGATGAACTTTAATGACATGCACATTTTAATATGTAGGGTTTAACCTGGAGTTCCCTCACCCTTTGCAGGTATTTGTAAAAGCATCAACTCTTCTGAGAAGACTTTTTACAAGCTTCAAGAGTGTGTTTATGGGTATTATTGATCATTCTTCTAAAAGTACATTTGTGAGGTCTGGCATTGGATGAAAAGGTGTGGCCTGCAGTTTCTGCTCTAATTCATACTCAAGGGGTTCTATTTGGTTAAGGTCAGGACTCTGTGCAGGCCAGTCCACTTCCTGAACGCTACAATAGCTCATCCATGTCTTTATGGACCATGCTTCATGTATTGATGTGCAATTGTGACATGTAAAAATTTTAATCTGTCGGCTTCATTATGGAGTTGTCCCACCCTTTGCAGCTATATGTAACAGCGTGAACTCTTCCGGGAAGACTTATTACAAGCTTTAAGAGTATGTTTATAAGTGCTATTGATCATTTTTCTAGAAGTGCATTTGTGAGGTCTGGCATCAATGTTGGATGAGAAGGTATGGCCTGCAGTCTTTGCTCTAATTCATACTAAAGGGGTTCTATTTGGTTGAGGTCAGGACTCTGTCCAGGCCAGTCCAGTTCCTGCACACTAAACTAGCTTATCCATGTCTTTATGGACCATGCTTTATGTATTGATGCGCAATCCTGTGAGCGCACATACTGTATACTGCCAAAGGTTTCGTGACATTTCACTTTAAATGAACTTTAATGACATGTAAACCTTTTAATCTATAGGGTTTATTATGGAGTTGCCCACACTTTGCAAGTATACAGTATTTCTATTTGGTTAAGGTCAGGATTCTGTGCAGGCCAGTCCAGTTCCTGAACACTAAACTAGGTCATCAATGTCTTTATGGACCATGCTTTGATGCCCAGCCATGTTTAAATAGGAATAGGTCATTCTTGAATCCCCATGTTCCCACAAAGTTTAGAGCTTAAAGTAGATGTCTTGCAATCATACCACCATCGGCGAAAGCATCAAATTAGCTGGAAGGCATTCATTTTCAACAGGATCCAGTGGCGAGCTTTGGCAAAAGTGGTAGGGGTCATTTTAGATGGTGTGGGCATCAAGGAGAGCTGAAATCAGGTCAACTTTATGGTAATGAGCTATTCAGTTCAGTGTACTAGTTCACCACTTGAGAGGGTTTTAGAGAATGCAGTCCAATAAATATTGCTCGGATCAGACGTGTGCTTTTACGACAGTTTATGAGGACAACAAACACACTGGAATCTCAGTGAATACTTACTTCACAGACATAAAAATATATCCACATAAATCTTGAAATCTGTACTTTTAAATGACCCAACTATACTTGAAAACAAAAGTTTTCTGGTTTTGTAATCTGTATGAAACGAACGTGAAGTACAGTCTGTCCTGTCAAACACACATCACATGAAAGTAGCAACTACTCAAACGCCCCAAACTTGTAAACAAAGAGTTGCTGTCATTTCTGGAATAAATATGAACAGTTGTGAATAACTTCAAAAGTCCAGCGTGATCAGATGATCATTATCTAGAGGATGATAATATGTAGAACGGCCAAAAATGAGGTTGGTGTCGTGATCTTGTTCCTTTCGAGTACGCATGCGCATTAGCCTGGACAACCTGGAAAAAAATGCAGATTTAGTTTGATTTGGACATTTAGAAATGAAACTTAAGTTGTTGTTTAATTTTATTGGTGATTCCAAATATGTAATGTACTCATAAGCTAGCCAATCAGTTTTGGAGAATTTGATATTTCCCTACTCAGACGGAATGCCCTGGCATACTGCCCGAGAGGCGTTTCAAAGATGGACGCCGAGTGAAATGACTTGCCTTAAAGGGACTTTGAATTGGAGCTATGAAATGATTATACAGCTATGTAGCAAATTGAGGGATTACATGATCTCTCACATACATTATCCATATTAAAAAAAAAATATAGTTAATATTGTCCCAGACAGCATGTGCCTGTACATCTACAAGACATTTTGAAGAGCATTTGGTCTGGAAAACATCTGCTGTGTACAATTTACAAACATTCTAAATAATGACGTCTATTTAACAACCATCAGATAGACAACCAGAGGACATATTGACTTAAGAAATATATCTTTTAGATGTAAACACAAACACCAAATGTAGATGGATGTGTGCTATCAGGGGTTAAGTGTGTTGTTTCTAGCATGCTTAAACACATAGCCAATGTGTTTGGTTTGTTTGCCAGCTTGTGTAATGTGTTGCTGCCCTGCCTTACCAATGTGTTAGCATAAATTAACATATTGTAACTATGTTTCCACCATGGTTAACACAGTGTTAGCATGAATTGGTTCTTCAAGCATGTTTAAAATGTTGTCAAGATGAACTTAGCATACTTTTGGCTTTAAAAAATGCTAGCTATCCCCAAACTTTTGACATTTTTCCCTGTCTACTTGTCTTTTTTGGTGTACTGTGGTTGGCCCTTGTCGTAAACCATTTTCCCTTTTAGCATATAACTGAAAAGCAAGACTTGGGAGGTTTTGAAGCACTTTGAACATTATTCTAATGTAAATAGGTGGTGTAACTAACAACCTTACCTTCATCTCACCTGGGAGAATAATCAAACCTTACATGAGGCTCTTTTTAAAGGACCCCCCGCCCCCAGATTTGGTGTCTCATTTACAACATTGGGTTATTCCCATTGATGGAAAGGGCTTCCTTTGAGTGCATGGGTCATTGGATATGGTCCGTTTGACCCCTGTAGACTCAAATTTAAGCTCATTTACATATGAGGGGGAAACACTGCGGATGGGGAAGATCTGTGTGTCAGTTTACAGTGACAAAAATAAAATAAATATATTTATTAAAGCAAGAAAACTCGTTTAAATACTTAGTGTCCAAAAAGGAAATGACAGTGGACACTATTCTGGTTTCTGAGAATACATGTTATGTAGATCATGTAGAGCAAAGACAATGATCTTGTAACAAAAACAGATCATGTAGAAAATAATTTGTACTTCTGAAACAAGTCATCGGACATTAGTTTCACACCCATACTTACCATGCAGATATTCATAACAAATTTGCATAATGGGCGCCACGGTGGCGCGTGAGTAGCACGTTCGCCTCACAGCAAGAAGGTCGCTGGTTCGATCCCCGGTTGGGCCAGGTCCCGGTTGGGCCAGTTGGCATTTCTGTGTGGAGTTTGCATGTTCTCCCCGTGGTTGCGTGGGTTTCCTCCGGGTGCTCCGGTTTCCCCCACAGTCCAAAGACATGCGGTACAGGTGAATTGGGTAAGCTAAATTGTCCGTAGTGTATGTGTGTGAATGAGAATGTATGGATGTGTTTCCCAGAGATGGGTTGTGGCTGGAAGGTCATCCGCTGCGTAAAACAAATGCCGGATAAGTTGGCGGTTCATTCCGCTGTGGCGACCCCGGATTAATAAAGGGACTAAGCCGAAAAGAAAAAATAAATAAAAAATAATAAAATTTGCATAATACCAGCTAATGGTCTACACTCTAAAAAAAAAAGGTTCTTCAGTGGTTCTTCAGAAGTTCTTTGCGATATTTGAGGTGCTATTTAGCACTTTTACTGTGTAAAGAACCTTTAAAGCACCATAAAGGTTCTTCAGTGGTTCTCCAGTGGTTCTTTAAGGTGGTCAGGGTGCTATATAGCACTTTTACTGTGTAAAGAACATTTAAAGCACCATAAAGGTTTTTCAGTGGTTCTTTGGGGGGTTTAAAGTGCTATATAGCACCAATACTACTGGTAAGCACTTGTTCTTATAGCTAATTCTCATATTTCTTATGCCGGTTTTATTTGCGGAAAGGGTAAAGTAACATTATGAGCACCTTAAAATATAGGTGCTATATAGCACCATTTGACAAAAGTACTATATAGCACCTATTTTTTTAAGGTGCTGTATAGCACCAAAAAAGGTTCCCCCCTCGTTACGACCAAAGAACCAGTTTTGGTGCTATTTAGCACCTTTTTTTTAGAGTGTATTTAAAGCTTGACTTGTTTATAATTACATCATGCGCTGAGACAAATTGTTGCTATTTTGCTGATTTTGGCTAGGAACTACTCTCATTTTTAGCGAGATGCTAATGGTCTAATCTGATTCAATGACTTATGCTAAGCTAAGCTAAGCTAGAAGACCCAGAGCTCAACTGAACTGATTCAATCTTGGCTAGTAATTACTCTAATTTCTAGACATATTGTCAAAATTATCAAAACCATTTTTGGAATTTTTTGAGCAAGATGCTAATGGTCTAATCTGATTTAATGATCTATACTAAGCTAAGCTTAAAGACCCAGAGATCGACTGAATTGGTTCAATTTTGGCTAGTAACTAGTCTAATTTTTAATCCATATTATCAAAATGATCACAACATTTTTAAAAATCTTTTGAGCAAGATGCTAATGGTCTAATCTAATTCAATGACTTATGCTAAGCTAAGTTAAAAGACCCAGAGACCGACTGAACTGATTCACTTTTGACTAGTAACTACTCTCATTTCTAGTGATGCACTGTAATCAAATTGATCAAAACAATT
>CAIGQQ010015131.1:5365964-5389427 GCA_903798035.1 Danio albolineatus
TAAAACTCATAATTCTGAGTTTAAAACGAAACTCTTACTTTAAAACTCGGATTAAAACTCATAATTCTGAGTTTAAAACGAAACTCTGACTTTAAAACTCGGATTAAAACTCATAATTCTGACTTTATAATTTGTTTTTTTATTTTATTAAATTATTTATTTTTTATTATTCGGTGGCGGGAGCAGGCTTCCATAGTTCAATAGACTAGAAAGGTCAAGATGTGGGATGAAGACACCCAATATAGATTGTCTGAACAAAACACAAACACAAGGTGTCATTTTCAAACGTATCAACTCTGAAACCAGTTTCAAAAAAGGGCAACAATTCACTTGCAGGGGTGTTCATAAGATGTCATGTCAAATAAGACTTTATGCGTGCTTATAACCATTGTCATTAAGCGTCACTCGCTCAGTCATGACATTTTAATGTAGAGATGACATTGTTTCTAGACATTACCAAAACAACAATACTTGTCATAAATCTGTCATAAATATGATCGTCATAAAGCCATTATAAATGTGTCATGAATTTGATAACTGCGACATTTTACCTTGACTACTTTGGTACAAGCTGAATTTGTCATTAAAATGTCACTAAACAGTACTGACGCTGTTAAAACTTGTTTGACAGGGTAATGACACTTTTAACGAGACATTTTAATGACCATCATAGTTTGTTGCCCTTAAAACATGATCAGAAACATTTTCATGACACAATTAAAATGCCTAGTGGTAATGTCTTGGTAATATCAATTTGTCATGACTAATATGAACAATGCTTGTGATGTATTTGTTTGTTGAGGAGTAGAAATTGAAAGTAGTTTTTTTGTGATCATACTTTTTTTTGATAATGCTAACCATATAATTCGTTGTCTTTCAGGTCTTGTGGAGATTCATGGAGAGCGGTCATCAGACTAAACCATTCCAGCCCCCCATTCCAAGACGTGATGCTGGAAAACCCATAAAGACTAATTCCTCCTTCACAATTTCCACACATGACATGGGAATCAGTGAAGAAGAGTGGGAAAGACTACAGAAGGCCTTGGAATGGCCTAGTCCAGATCAGGAAATCACTGAGCTGAGTGTGAGCACAAGTCCAGACCACTCGACATTCAGTATTGTGAGACTCAATCAGAGTTACAGCGTGGGAGAACAGATCCTGGTCACTATCACTGCCAGAGACCACAACAAAAACCTGAAAAGATACGGAGGCGATTTTTTCAAAGTTAAGCTGTTTAACTCAAAGCTGAAAGTGCGTATGTTTCATTTTTTCCATAATAAATGTACAAATTATTAAATATGAGGACATTTGTCATGAATATACGTCAAGACTATGAATATATGTCAAGACTAATTCACACAGATTTCCTTCTTGACTTGACTTGGTAACGCCTGTCTTAAAGGGAGTCTTTATTAAACCATATACAGGGGTTGGACAATGAAACTGAAACACTAGCCAATTTATTGATGTAGGTTTCATGGCTAAATTTGAGCAGCTTAGTTGCCAGTCTTTAATTATTGTACATTTCACCTCTAAGAGCAAAGTGTGATGGTCTGATTATCAGAGTAATAGCACAGTTTTGCTTAAGATATTGTAATTCACACAACATTATGGGTCACATAGCAGAGTTCAAAAGAGGACAAATTGTTGGCGTGCGTCGCGTTAGTGCATCTGTGACCAACAAAGTAAGTCTGTATTGTATTAAGAGCCACTGTATCCAGGCTAATGTCAGCATACCATCAAGAAGGGCAAACCACATCCAACAGGAGTATCTGTGAACGCAAGAGGAGGCTGTCTGAAAGTGATATCCATGTGCTAACTAGGATTGTATCCAAAAAACATAAAACCACAGCTGCCTAACTCACTGCAGAATTAAATGTCCACCTCAGCTCTCCTGTTTCCACCAAAAATATTCATAGGGAGCTCCACAGAGTCAATATACCTAGCAAAAGCCAAACCTTTGTTTACTTGTGCCAATGCCAAACATCGGTTTCAATGGTGCAATCAGCAAACATATTGGGCTGTGAAGAACGTGAAACATGTATTGTTCTCTAATGAGTCCACCCTCACAGTCTTTCCCATATCCGGGAGAGTTAAGTTGTGGAGAAGCCCCAAAGAAGCGTACCACCCAGACTCTTGCATGTCCACAATGAAACATGGGGGTGGATAAGTGCAGTATTAGGCTGCAATATCATAGCATTCCCTAAGCCCAGTACTTGTGCTAGATGGGCACATCACAGCCAAGGACTACCATTCTGGAGGACCATGTGCACCCAGTGGTCCAAAGAGTGGTTTAGGAACATGGAAGTGAAGTTGAACATCTCCCATGGCCTGCACAGTCACCAGAGCTAAGTATTATTGAGCCACTTTGGGATGTTTTGGAGGAGTGAGTCAGGTAATGTTTTCCTCCTCCAGCATCACATAGTGACACTATTCTGCAAGAGGAATGGCTCAGAATCCCTCTGGCCACAGTGCAGGACTTTGATCTGTCATTACCAAGACAAATTGATGCCGCAAAAGGAGGCCCTACACCATACTAAGGAGTTACTGTGATCTAAAACCTGGCATTTCAGTTTCATTGTCCAACCCTTGAACATGAAATGTCATTAATATGAGTTTTTACACGTTTATGATAAGTGCCATAAGGTGCCATTCACTTAGTTTTAGGGAGTTGGACTTGTAATCAAAAGATGGTTTCGATTCTGATGGTTTCCACCTTCGATACCCAGCTGAAGTGCCCCTGAGCAGGGCACATAATCCCTAACTGATCCCTGGGTGCTGGAAGCAGTAGCTACCCACTGCTCCGAGTGTATGCTAACTGTGTGTGTGTATGCTCACACTTCTCACTCACGTGTGTGCACTTGGACGGGTCAAAAGCAGATGACTCATTTCGAGTATCGGTAACCATGCTTGAAAATACTCACTTTACTTTGAAACGCAAGTGACATAAATTAAGATTTTTTTGTAACAGCTTGACATTAGCAAGACAACAAAGCCTGACAACATCATT
Source organism: Danio albolineatus (assembly GCA_903798035.1). Taxonomy (NCBI): domain Eukaryota; kingdom Metazoa; phylum Chordata; class Actinopteri; order Cypriniformes; family Danionidae; genus Danio; species Danio albolineatus. Next base: position 5,368,976 of record CAIGQQ010015131.1, read on the forward strand.
TGTCATAAATCTGTCATACTCATGATTGTCTTGAGGCCATTATAAATGTCATGAATTTTAGAACAGCATCAATTATATTTTTCTTGACCTCAGCTACAATGGTACAAATTGGATTTGTCATTAAAATGATATTAAATATGAATGCTGCTGTCGTCAAATGTGACAGAGTATTGAGGTAGAGTATTGAGTATTTGTCATGTCAGGATTGCAAAGGTGTCATAACATTCATATGAACACCCCCTTCATGTAAAGTGTTACCCATATATCATATTTTTCAGTATAGGTTTGTATAATCGACGTGTTCTAAAGAGCCATGTGTTATATTCATTTAAAAACACATAAGAAATGAGGGAACCAGTGGCAAATTAGTCCTCTGGATTTCAATGTCATGACTACAGCACTTTGTTGGTTAGACTAAGCATTGTACAAAATATGATCTGTTTCAGCTTATAACTTTATTCATAAGACACTATTTTCTGCATTACGTTTAATCTTCTCCATTCTTCTTGAAGGCGAGTGTCTATGGGGAGGTTGTGGATCATCGTAACGGGACTTACTCTGCTTCTCTTCTTCTGCCGTGGGAAGGTCAGGCACAAGTTTCTGTCCGTCTAGAGCACTCCAGTGAGGTTGTGCAGATTCTGAAAAAATACAGGGAGTCCTCATTCACACGGAGCCACTATAACGGACACTTTGAAGGAATGGGACCCAGTAAAACCAGGATCAGTGAAGTAGTACCGTGTAACCTTAAGTGGGGTGCAGACGGGAGTTGGATTAAAGGCAACTGCTGCTGCGAGTATAAGGATATTAAAACAGGGACGGTGTGGCACTGTAAGAGGCCTAAGAAACTTTCTTGTGACAAACTGGTTCATCACTCAAGAGGACGTCTGGAAAGTCCATTAAATGTTTTTGAGAAGCAAATTTTCACAAAGTAAGTGAGAAAGGATTCAAATCCTGGGACAATTGTAGGAAATTAGAGAATGTGTTTTATATATGTTTTTCTCCACAGAAAACTAACAAATGTTGCAATTAAAGGAGACACACAAATCATCAATGTCCTTCCCAACACAAAAAACAGTAGTATGTTCAAATATCAGTACAGATATGCACTAAAAACATATGTGCTTATGATAGAATGAAGAATTTGCATAAGTATGTCATTCTTTCCTGGTTTCTTTGCTTTAGGCGCAACGGAGAGATGCAGACCTGGTCTGACGACACCAGTTCCTGCAGGTTTCTATCTGAATGATGTCTGGAAGTCTTTTGTGTGCAAAACCCAAAAGTTTAGTCCTGCACAAACAGGAAATTGCCTTAAAAACAAGATTGTCTATTTGATGGGAGACTCCACCACAAGACAGTGGTTCGAGTTTTTAGAGAGAACGGTGCCAGGCAAGTTATTTAGTTATGATACTGTTTAAGTCCTTAAAGCATAAATGAAATACAGAATACTGTAAATAAAATATAAACGGGTCTTAAAAAGTCTTAAAATGTCTTAAATTTTAAAAACTAAATTGTTTTTGGCCTTAAATTGGCTTAAATTCACTAAAATATTGTCTTAAATCATTTTAAACAGTGCTTTAAAAGCTACCCAATCGATCCAACATACATTCAATCACTAACAACACATACTTCTAGCAAAACTATATTCATAATTAATATTATAGCAGTCTGTTGTGCATGCATTTAGTAAGTAAAGATGTTTTTAGACTACGTTGAAAAAACATTTATATATAATTCTAGGGTCTGCTTGTTTGGACACTTTAAAAATATGTGGCTAAGAATTGTTTTGGTAGTTTTGTATGTGTACTTTATGTATATTAATGATACATTAAGAAAGCAGTGTATTTAATGTACATTATTTTTATTCCTTTATTAGGTATAAAAAGGATGGACCTCCACACTCCTCCTAAAGGTGGACCCCTGATGGCGGTTGAGTTGACGAACAATATTATAGTTCACTGGGGGCCACATGGAGTTCCTCTGCGATTTACAAAAATGCTGATCACTGACCTGCATTACATCAGTAATGATATTGATGAAATAGCTGGTGGTCCTCACGCAGTGATTGTCTTCACAATCGTTGCTCACCTGGTTTTTCACCCTGTAACATTCTTTGTGCACGAAGTGGCCAAAATCCGTCAGTCTGTCGTTTCACTGCTGAGCCGAGCACCAGAGACTGTCGTCATCATCAAGTCTGGAAACACTGCAGGACCAAAGGTATGGGTTTTATACTCAGTCCTACTTTGATTTTGAAAGTTTTCTGTCTTTTCTTATAATTAATTTAGGGTGAAACACTATTGGAAAAATCTGATATTGCCAACCCAGGGTCATTATTGATACATACCCCTGTATACATTTCTGGACAGTGCACAATACGTCCCAGGAGGTATGTTTTTTTGCAGTTTTTATTTTCGCGAATCCACCAGAGGCTGATGTGTATGTGTTTTTTTACATTCACACCTGCTGTTCTCATGTAAATCCACCAGAGGCCACTGTCGACTGACTGACTGACAGACCGACCGACCGACAGCCATCGGCGGCGTCATACCAACTCGTAGCGTTCATTTTAAAGATGAAATGCAGTCATACGTAGCTCTGGCTACATAATCCGCGCTCTCCAGAAATATGCGAAGGTACGTTTTCACAGTGAGCATGTGCCAGAAATTGCGATATTTTATTTTTCTGCAGTAAATATTGCGATATGTGTACAGTTTCACATGATGGTTTGAATAGCACCATCTGAGAGTCTAACAATATTCAGGTACAGAAGTTGAATAATCACAATGCAAGAAAAAATGCTTTTCTTACTTTGCTTTGTCTCGTTTCTAGTAAATATCTAAAGACTCTTGGATCGAGTAAAAAAATTGCTTCGTTTTTAACGTCAGAAGAAATAACTCAAAATTAAGAACTTTTCCGTAAAACAAGCAAAAATGTCTGCCAGTGGTTGAGGTAAAATAATCTTGTTTTTGCTTTGAAATTGAGATATTTGGACTAGAAACAAGACAAAACTTCTAAGTACAAAATGTTTGGTCCCACTTTATATTAAGTGTCCTTAACTACTATGTACTTGCATCAAAAAATGAATACAATGTACTTATTGTGTTCATAACAAATTTGAGAACACTTGTGGTGCTCGAGTTGGGATAGGGGTAGGGTTAAAGACAAGTTTGGTGGTATCGGTAGGTTTAAGGGTGGGTTAAGGTGTAAGTGATGGTCAACAGTGTATTTACAAATGTAATTACAGAAATTAATTACAGATGTAAATACGTACAGGTATTTAATCAAGCATAAGTACGATGTAAAACAAGTATTTACACAATAAGTACATTGTATCGAATTATTAATTTCGGTGTAAGTACATATTAGTCAAGGCCACTTAATATGACGACCAATTTTTTTAGCATAAATCGTATAAATTACATATAAATACAGTAATAAAATACAATTCTGTAGCTCCTAGTCTACAATAATTCTGACTCAATATTGCACATCTTGTGATGTGACTATTGCAGATGTGCACATTGCGATACTGATGCTGAATCGATATATTGTGCACGCCTAGTTGGATTTTTTTAAAGTCAAAAAACAATAGAGCAGAAATATTTTAGTATTTCAAAGCAGCATGTATTTCCAAATTAGCCACAGCTTTCGCATAGTCACCAACTAAAGCTAGACATGGTTGTGGCCACTTAGTACCTGGAAACCACATGAGAAAACTAGAATTGTGCTGAAAGAGGTGCTAGTGAGGCTAGCAGGGGGTGCTCACCCTGGGTTTAACACTATTGGAAGATTAAAAAGTCCGTTCGTTGATCACTGGTTGTCACAAGATTTGTGCAAACTAAAGGACTACCATAACATTCAGGATCTGTTTATACAGTTTCTGGAACAAAACTGAATATTAGCACAAACATTAAATACCTCTCACTCTACTGATTGATTGATTGATATCTGTAATTTTGTATGTGGAAATACATTATATTGTTTCTCCCTGCGTGTGGGTTCTAGTGATCCAGTATAATAGGGGTCTATTTTTAGAATCCTGGAAAAACTTGCCCACTGGCCTCTGTGTCTCATTGCTTCTTTACCATATAATAATTGGCTTCATCGCTGTGTCTCATCTCCCCAATTAACTAGCGTGTGGTGTGTGGACTGGTGCGAAACGGTTGCCGTCCCGTCTACCCCCGGGTGATGCTATACAATAGTGGTGGTTAAGAAGATTCCAACATAAATCTGTAAAGTGCTTTGAGTTCTCGGCTGGGTCAGTTGGCATTTCTGTGTGGAGTTTGCATGTTCTCCCCCTAGTCCTGTGGGTTTTCTCCGGGTGCTCCGGTTTCCCCCACAAGTCCAAAGACATGTGGTATTGGTGAATTTGGTAAGGCTAAATTGTCCCTAGTGTATGAGTGTGAATGAGTGTGTATGGATGTTTTCCAGGGATGGGTTGCGGCTGGAAGGGCATCCGCTGCGTAAAACATATGCTGGATAAGTTGGTGGTTCATTCCGCTGTGGAGACCCCAGGTTAATAAAGGGACTAAGCTGAAAAGAAAATGAATGAATGAATGACAGTTCAGTCAATTTCTCGCACTGTGCATGTAAACAAACGATGGCGGATACAAATTCCTGTCATTTCTTTCACTGACTTGTCATTCATGCCCCCGCAACAAACTCGGAGGTACTTGATGAAAGTATGCGGTAAATATTCTGGAGGGAAAATTCATCAACATAGTCATCGTTTCCTGCTTGCAACAAAAATGTGCTCTCTTGCTTGAAGTCATTTGTTTTGTCACGGTTGCAGGCTGTGCGCATCACCAGGTGTGTTTCTGTTATTGTCACGTGGTTTTTTTTTGCCTCATTCATGTGCGTCATGTAGCTTTCTGTTTTGATCACGTGGTTGCTGATCAGCTGTGATTAATTATTTGTCCTATATAAGTGCGTTGTATTCTTCGTATCTTGTCAGTTCGTTATCGTTCATTTTGCTCTCTGTATCTCGTCAGGACGCTCTGTGTTTTTGCATCTGCCAGCTGTTTCTGGAGATCATCACTTGGATTTGGACTTCCCTTACAGCCACATTCTTATTTTTCTGTTTTTGTTCTATTCTGGTATCTCTCTGTCTTTCACTGATCATAAACAGACTTTGCATCTGGATCATTGTTCATTCATTTTCATTTCGGCTTACTCCCTTAATCTGGGGTCGCCACAGCGGAATGAACCGCCAACTTATCCAGCATATGTTTTACGCAGGGGATGCCCTTCCAGCTGTGTATGAAACATCCATACACACTCATTCACACTCATACACTACAGACAATTTAGCCTGCCCAATTCACCTATACCACATGTCTTTGGACTCGTGGGGGAAACCGGAACACCCGGAAGAAAATCTTGCAAACTCCACACAGAAATGCCAACTGACCCAGCCGAGGCTCGAACCAGCGATCTTCTTGCTGTGAGGCGATCGTGTTACCCACTACACCACTGTGGCAGCCTGGATACTTGTTGTTATTGTTTATTTTTTCACCTGACAACTGTCATGTGTGCGTCCTGTCACAAAATGTAACAAAACAGTAGTTTGATTTAAGTGTTTACATGTACTGCACTTCGATAATGCCACTGAAATCGGCATACTCCACATGTCTTAATTTGATTTCAGTTTAGCTCGATTATGACTTTAGTCGGATTAAGGTTGCTGTTTACATGGTAGGCTCTAAATCAGAGTATGGCTTAAATCGTATTCAAATCAGGGTATTGGTGTCCATGTAAACATACTCAGACTGAAAAGCTATGCACAAAAAAAAGCTTGATTAAAAAAGCCTGGTAAAAGCTTGATTAGTTGGTTTCGATTTGTCTAATTGTGAATAGAGCTAAAATCTGCAGGACACCAGCCCTGCAGGATCAAGTTTGGGCACCCCTGCTTTACATGCAATGACTCAGAGACTGTTTAGATGCATGTGACTGATGAGAAGATAGCAGATGTTGACAGTGATGATTGAAACAACCTTTAGCCAGCACCCCAATGTGGACGCACTGGGGCGCTGTTTTTTCCACATGTCGGTGTTTATGAATAGATTACATCAAAAAGAACACAAGTAATCTGCACAAACTGTACATCAGTCTAAAGCTACAACCCTCAAGCAGCCACTGCAGCTAGTTGTGTTTCAACGGGAAGCTTATAAAGAATGCATTTTGCTAAATTTGTGTAAGTACAGAAAACGCTTATTAGACATGGAGTACATATCATCATAATAACAAGACACACACGCATTCATTGCTGTACATCAGGGTTTATTTTGTAAGGTAAGAGTCCACAGAAAACATCCCATTGAACACATTTATTCCACCGACACAATATTGTTGAATTATGGATGGTCTGTTTCTGCCGGAGACCTGTTGATACCATTGCTTTACCATGTTACTTACATGCAAAAACGGCATCTTTGTAGTAAAAGGCAAGTCGAAGTCATAGCTTAAAGTGTTACAGATAAAATGAGACCACAAACTGGGGTACGTATCCACAATGAGCCTGAGTTGGGAACAACAGAGTCTGTTTTGTTTCGATTGTCCTGCTTTTTTACCAGGATTTTGCATGAAACATTGGTGCTTTAGGCACATGGTATGCCATTTGTATGTACTGGCCTATTATTATTTAGCTATGCCTATAGTAGGTATATTCAGGTTAAAATTATTTAGGGTTAGTTTTAGGGTTAGTCTTGGTCACACTTTATTTTGATGGTCAGTTTGTTGAATTTAAGTTACATAGCGACTAACTCTCATTAGATTATAAGTAGACTGTTAGGCTGGGGTTAGGGTTGGGGTTGGGGTAAGTTGATATGTACTTGCAAAGTTTCTTATAGTCAGTTAAATGTCTGTTGAATGTCAGTATCAGCAGATATTAAGCTGACAGTCTACTAATACTCAAATGGACCATCAAAATAAAGTGTTGCCTTAGTCTTTATTTAGGGTTAGGGTTAGGGTGAAGCGAGTTCAATATTAGGTATTAGACAATCATAGTGGTACACAGTGTATGAGGGATCACTGGTGATAAAAACAACATGCCTGCTTTACAAATGCTTGTATTTATGCTTTAGTACTGTTTGGTCTTACGGATCTGTGTTTGTTCCAGGACATTTTTCAAAGTGACTGGTATGCGATGCAGCTGAACACAGTGATGCAGGAGATGTTCAGAGATATTGATGGCGTGATCTACTTCGATGTCTGGCAGATGACTTCATGCCACTACCTACGGGAAAATATTCACCCAGGTGCTGTTATCGTGGCTAATGAAGTTGATATGTTACTGTCATACGTCTGTCCTCCCTGACTGCTGAAAACTATACATTTCGCTTTGTTATAATCAACCATGGGATTTGGAAAGACAAAAATATGCACCTCTGTGATATCTGTTTATAAATACTGTATACCTTTATAAAAATGTATGGCCACACTTTATTTTGATGGTCCGTTTGTTGAATTTAAGTTACATTGCAACTAATTCTCATTAGATTATAAGTAGACTGTTAGGTTGGGGTTAGGGTTGGGGTTATGGGTTAGTGTAAGTTGACATGTACTTACAAAGTTTCTTATAGTCAGTTAAATGTCTGATGAATGTAAGTATCAACGGTTATTAAGTCGTCAGTTTACTAATACTCAAATGGACCATCAAAATAAAGTGTTACCGATTGTATTAATAATTTTTTATAATTATTATTATTATTAAAATAATCAATAAACAATGACAACTATGCTATTAAAGGCAGAGTGTGCGTTAAGCTGACTTATGTGCCTGTATGTTGCACTTCATAAATATGCAACACATCGAAGTCTACAGATGAAATAAAACAGCCTTTATTTAATATTAAATACAGCATCTTTTAAATGAAATATTATACATTTCTTTGTCATTGAATTTGTCTTAATTCATTTTCAATTTTTTGTTGATCTCCAAAGGCATGTCCTTTAGCAAGAAGTTTGATAGCACTCTGTTGGAAGAGTATAGAAAGTCTGTCCATTGACCACTGGTTGAAAGATTTGTCACATTACAATGCACTGGAAGAAATTACGTAAGAAATACATCATGCCTTGTGTCTACCATACAAGCCTGGGTGGGAGTGCTGTGAATGCTGCTGTTGGTCAGGTCTAAGTTAAGCAAAGTTAATTTAATGTATGGGCCTCAAACCCAGGTCTCTGGTGGGGAGTCTGGTGAGACGTACCACAAAGCTACAAGGCCAGATGAGATTCTTAGATTCTTTGAACTTAGATTCTTTGTCAACTAAGGTTCTTCTCTGATGAGCTATACAGGGACGTTCTTTAACAGAATAACAAATAAACAAAGAAAACTCCAGAGGGGAAAAACAAGAAAATAAGGCAACAAGAGAGTTCAAAAGAGTCTTACTAGATGATGATTGAGAGGTCAAGGGAACACAAGGCAAGCCTAAACCGTTCTGACTCAAAAAGTTCAAGAACAGAGAAAAAGGACCCTGGCTGGAACTTTTTCATTTAACTTTTTTAATTAAGTAAATAAGGACACGCAAGTAAGAACTAAAACAGATGAGGGAACATGGGAACCTCTGGGGCAGGGATCACCAATCTTGGTCTTGGAGGTCTGGTGTCCCTGCAGGGTTTAGCTCCAACTAGTCTAAAACACCTGCCTGGATGTTTCAAGTATACCTAGTGAGAGCTTGATCAGCTTGTTCAGGTGTGTTTGATTAGGGTTGGAGCTAAAATCTGCTGGACACAAGTTTGGTGATCCCTGCTCTAGGGGAACGGAGACAAAGTGCAGGATGGTGACATTTATGAGCCCAAACGATGAAACGACCAGGTTATTCCATCACTGGTTCAGGAAGCATAAGACAACATTTTTATACATGGATTGGCCACCACAGAGTCCAGATCTTAACCCTATTGAGATCTTGGCGAAAAATTAATGCAATGCACATTACATTGCACAGGAAAGAATTAACTAAAGTATAAACTAAAGGACTACCATAAAATGTTCCATCTGTGTACTACCAAACATTGGCATAAGCAACAAATACCTCTTATTTTACTGATTGATATGTGTACATGTGTATTTTTTTGTCTTATGTATAACAACATCTTAACTAGGGCTGTGTATTGGCAAGGGCCTCACGATACGATACATATCACGATACATGGGTCATGATACAATGTATCACGATATATTGCGATACAATAATATATGTGATATATTGCAATAGTTTGTATTAGTATGTGTCACATTATATTGACAACTTGATAAAGTCAGCTGACAAATTAAAATTCCAATTCCAATTTATTTTCCATCCATTCCAATTTATTAGAACTGCACAGTGTAGCTGAACAGAGAACTCACTGAAATGTATTAAGTGCATATTGTTATTAAACACTTAACTAAAATGTATATGCCACTAAAGTCACATATAAATGAAACACTATTTTAATTTTATAAATAATTTAAGTTGCAGAAAAATTTAAGTGCGTCAAGTAAACATAAAAACTGGAACACAATGCTCTTGTACCTGTATGCGGTAAACTATTAGAAACTTTAGTGTCTCTGCAATGTCACTGCCAATATGGCTCTCATGCATTGCTCGTGTCTGCAAAACGTGAAGCGAGTTCCCACTCACCTGAAATGTAATAAGACGTAATCGTAAATACATCTCGGTTGCTCTGGCGGTCCATACTTTGGCGATGTTTTGACATACACTACACCTACACTGGTCTCACGGTTCGGTTGCGATTATCATGCCATCGATTTGGTTCAAATCAATATCTCGGTGCATCACGGTGCATTGACGATGCTTTCCATACCAGTTTTATATTTTCCTCACATCACAGTAATCTTGTATTAAAATGTATAAATATATTTGTATACTAATTTTGTCATTTAATAAAAACAGTCAGATATATAAACTGTACCATAAAAACTCAAGTACATGCACAGAACGACATAACAGCATTTATAGCAAATAAACAAATGTAAATATCCCGCTCGCTTTCTGAGCCTTGTCTAGTGAGTTCGTTCTTATACCCCTATGATTGGTCACGCGCTCGACAGAAACGGCTGTGATTGGCTGTGACGCTCTGGCGCTGTTCGCCGATGATAAACACTGATAAATGGCGATCACAGCTGATACATGATAGACGCGTGTCGGAGAAAACTCTGCTGAAGGAAAGGAAAAGTTACACCAGCGGGTCAGATGAGCCACAGACAGACAGTTAAGGAGTACTTTCATTTTCTCAATCGCTGTTAAATTGTGGCTTCTGCTGTAAGTGTCAGTGAAGGACTGTGTAGCAAACACACGCTGTGAAATTGTTTTTAATTAGTTTGAGCGTTTTAAATACTCGCGCTCGCCTCCCTCGCCATAGTTAGCTACGGAGACATGACTTCAGTACATAATAACCGGTTATGATCTATTACTGGACCGATACCGAATTAAACAATTAATTTTGACATTCCTAAATCTTTACCTTTTTATACCTTGTGGGCACTGCTACGTCCGTTATGTGTTTGCGAGTGGGGATCACGTAGCGCGGCTTCAGGCATTTTCAACCACTTTATTATTTTTGTCTAATTCAGTACTCCCTGGTATAGTGTTAAAACCAAAGTGTGGCCACACGTCCGCTCTAAAAGCAAGAGGGGCCTTTATATTGCTTACTTTTGAAGCCGTAGTACTTAGCGTTTTGTTGATAGCGAGTTAGCGACATCTACTGGAGCAGAGAGGAGTGTGGTACAACTTAGATCGATACTTAATGTTAGACTATCGAAACACTATCGTAAAATAAATTATCGCGATAGTTAGATGTATCGATATGTTTCCACAGCCCTAATCTTAACCTGTTTAATTGAAAATGGATGCTTTGGGGAAGTTAAAATGTAAATAATAATAATAATAATAATAATAATAATAAAAGTGTAATTTATTGTTAAATATTATCTGCCTTGATTTACAATAAAAAAAGTAAAAAAAAAAACATTTAAAAAGAATGTTCGCCAAATGCACTTCGATTAGTTATACCTTTAATGTTTATTTTACATTTGAATTTCACAAGGTTGTGGTTCACATACGCTGTGTTTGTTTTGCATTTTTTTTGCATTGCACAAATTTTAAAGGGTCACGAAACACCAAAACACATTTTTTGAGCTTTTGACAGTCATATATGTGTCCCACGCTGCTATAAACACTATTAGGACACTTGTATATTTCGCTAAAAAGTGAAAATTGGTTATTGCGTTATTTTGAGCAAATTTGTTCTTCCGGTTTAAAACGAATTTTTGAAGCTACGTCACGCCGATGGGATCCTTGCGTGTATTCCAGCGTGGAGAGTGAACGCCTGTACTGGCCAGTGCATCGTGACGTCTCTGAGTGTGCGGCATTAAGTCATGAGATAGACTTTGTTCAAACCAACCAACGCGCTCTATTGTGTATGCGGCGCAACTTCATGAATATGCACGAGAGCTTCGAAGACTGTTTGTACTTGTTGCAGTGTCCAGACTTCAGAAAGAAGCCACGTTGTGCTTCCAAAACAAGAGGAAGAAGAATTGTTTGGAGACACAGGTTGCCAGTGTTGTGTTTATGTGCTGCAACGAAGGTTTTGTTTACATTTCTACTATGAGAGCGCAGCTGGACTTTCACGCGCGCGCAGCAGAAATGCGTCTGTAAGGAACTTTATTTTTCACCCGAGAGCTTTTCGCATCTGGAAATGGTGAAATCGGGATTTGCCGCTCGTCTCCTTTTAAAACAGACGCCGCTTCAGTTTATGTGGATTGTCCTGGTCTACAGATTTGGTAAGCGATCAGTGCTCTTTGTTTGTTTACTCAGATGGCAAAGTTAGTTCATATTTAGTTAGTAGTTCGTAGAGTTCGTAACTCTTTCAGTGTTTAAAGACAGACCTTTGTCAAAATGATTAACTGTTTGTGAGTTTACAGTACGTTAATATCCTCACAATATTAAAGACTGAAAGATCCGCTGTAAATTCTGCTCTCCGAGTGTAAACATGTAAACACTGCAGTCAAACAAGTACTTTCGTGTAGAATTTTCACCGCATTTTGTGACAGGATAGTCTGCGGAGGGTTTTTTATTTCCCCCTTACGCCGTGCGGTATCAAACACTCCATTAAAACAACACTCTTAGTAGTTTCTCACATCTCGTTTGTCACGGGGGGACATGCAGGAAATGTTCCTGGATTAAAGTATAAGTGCCAAACTGCCGTTAAAGTCGACAAATTAATCATTTGGCAAATAATTGGATGACTGATGTCAATGTAAACAGTCACTGTCTTTCTCCCCCTGCGCCTGTGTTTTTGTGTTGCTTGTTTGAACATCAGCGCGTGCCCAAATGGAAACTCCTATTTTTATGCAAAACCTTCCCTCTTTCCCTCCCCGACACTCCCACCTAAACAGAGCTGGACACACCCACTTTCTTGAGCTTTTCCAGACTGTAGGTGTGAAAACACACTGATGAGACGGGGGGTTTCGTGGCCCTTTAAAAAAAGGGTGACCCAGGAGAACTGAGGCCCCGTTTACACAAGTGTTTTTTCGTTTTTTAACAACTAAGTTTTGCTACGGTTACGCCATCCGTCCACACTACGCCGGAGTTTTCGAGGTGCGAAAACGGAGCGTTTTAGAAACGCTGGAGAGGCCGTTTTCCTTCTAAAACGCTGCTGCTGCTTCTCAGTGTGGACGTGGGAAAACGGACACATCTGAAAACGGAGGCGTGGCTGCTAAGATTCACTACGTGATTGGGGCTTTGGGTCATTGCGTAACCTTCCCTTATTCGTCAAGCGCACATGGCTATAACGTCACCGGAAAACAGCAACACCAGCCTTCACTGTAAACACTGTATTTTCGATAGCCATGGATGTTTTATGTTCATTTGTTACTTTAAGTAACAACTCGACCTCGTCGTCTGTCCACAAAAAGACCTCTCTTGTTTTCTTTGCCATCGTGTTGTTAGTTTGTTAAATAACAGTAACCAAATGCCGAGCGAGACGCATGCTTCCTGTTTATACTTAAACGCGCATGCCCAGAGTGCGCGAATGGTCACTGTAGGATATACGTTGGTGATATACGTTTTTGGTGGCGTAATGTGGACGGAGATCTGTTGAGAGACGCTTGGGTAAAATGCTAGTGTGGATGCGGATCGTTTTCATGCTAAAACGCCGTTTTAAAACTAAAACGCACTAGTGTAAACGGGGCCTGAGAGACTCACAGCGTCCTTAACTTTTCTAATTTTGACTGTAATGTTGTAATAACATGTATTTTTTGTAAAGCTGCTTTGGAAGGATAATTATTGAGAAAAGCGCTATGAAAAATAAACTTGAATTGAATTGTTTGAGGCTCATGGTACAATATGGCCATTTCCATATACTGAACTCTTATAATTTCACTATGCCTAGGTAAACAAACATGTTTGTTTAGTGTTTATCGGGCACCTTTAAAAAACAAAACACTCCTGTTCTACTGCAACAAACCAGATTGGCCAGTGATTATCACTTGCACTTTTGTAATTTCACCGAAAGATTGAAATCTTTATTTAATGAGGCAAGTCACTTAAGAATAAATTCTGTCAGAAAATTATCAAAATCAAAAAGTACATTTTATGTATAACAGGAAAGACATTCATCATCTTATTTCATGCAAAACCAAACTGGCTAAACAACATTAAATGTCACGCCTCATGTGGAAATAGTTTTTAAATGGAGTTGACCAGGATGCTGGTTTACAGTTTATGGAACATGTACTTCAGTTTTAAGCTGATGTCAACCTCTCATCGGACAACAATAGACTTAGCCATGGTCGTACCTTCAGCAACAAAATCAAATCCACAAGGTAATCACTAGTTTATTTGTGATATTTTGGGTCGTGTTTTTAGATAGTAGTCATTTTTGTGCTTTATCAGTTTGCAGGATTGTACTAACAGTCTTTCTACTGGCGTGCGTTCTTTCTACCTCATCTTATTTGGTAAGTGCAAAAGAAAAATTCCAATTCTTTTTAAAGGCAATTAAAAATATTTGTTTAGTGCTGACAAAACAACAAGGTCGGGTGGCATTTAGATCAGTGAAACAAAGAAACATTCGATTCCGATTCACATTTAAATGTCTTCATAGTTTGAAATTACAATCAAATTTTCACAATAATACAAACACAATTACAAAGACAATTAAAACATTTTTGTGTTTGCATGAGCTAGTTTAGTAGTAGTGAATTTAGTTTAGAAAATTTGAGAATTATGACTGGTTTATGATTGAACGGGTTAAATATGGCTATGAACTGCAAAACAATTTCCTATCTAAAATCTAAAATGTCTCTTCCTGAGCTACTAAAATTGAGTTAAGAACGGACTAACACAGTATTAAAACTAGAAGGTAGTTGGAGGCATCATCTTTATGGAAAAAATGTGGTCGGAAAAAAATGTTGAAGAATCAAGATTGGTGACGTAATTGTTTTATATTCAATGCATTTACATTTGTAAAAACTAATAATTTCTTCATATTGTCCCAGCACAAATCAATTTTGTGAAACCCAGCAGTTGTTACAGTGAAGTACATGTCATGGCTATGATTAATAGGGAAAGTAGGAGCAGTTCCACATGCACAATGTGTGAGCAACATTGTTGAATCCTTGAGAAAACCACTTATCAGTGAGGCTAATCCTAAAAAAAAATCCTTCAATTTGCTAGCGAGCACAAAGAATGCTCTCTGGAGCTATAGAAGAAAGTCACAGGGTCTGACAAGTCCAGATTTACCCTGTTTCAGAGTATTAATGTTGTATTGTATTATATCATACAAGTCTGTGTGGGAGTGATGTGATCTGGGGATTCTGTTGTTGGTCAGGTCTAGGTTCATCAACGTTATGTGCTCAAAGAATGAGCTTTCCAGAATGCATGACCATGTTATTCCATCAACGGATGTTTTCTTGTAAAAGAGTGGTTCAGGAAGCATGAGACGACATTTTTATACATGTAATGGCCACCACAGAGTCCAGACTCTAACCCTATTGAGACTATTTGGGATTTGCTGGTTATACTCCTGTCATTGTCCCAGTATTAAGACAAGATCTTGATTTTTCCCTTAGTCTAGAGAGTCTTAAGTAAATTTCCTTGGTCTAGAGATCCACAAATCTTTTTGAGTTCTTGTCAATGTGTATCTGTATCTGCATATCACATAAAACAAACACAGGAAAAAAGTATCATTTGTTGTTATTGTTATCTTTTTCCTCTCATAGGTTCTATGGAGATTGAATGGTGGGAGCAATGTTATGCTATTTAACACCCCAAGGCCTAAAGCAGTTTGTCGAAATCATAAATCTCCATCTACAATTTCTGCACATGACATGGGAATCAGTGAAGAAGAGTGGGAAAGACTACAGAAGGCTCTGGAATGGCCTAGTCCAGATCAGGAAATCACTGAGCTGAGTGTGAGCACAAGTCCAGACCACTCGACATTCAGTATTGTGGGACTCAATCAGAATTACAGCGTGGGAGAACAGATCCTGGTCACTATCACTGCCAGAGACCACAACAAAAACCTGAAAAGATACGGAGGAGATTTTTTCAAAGTCAAGCTGTTCAATTCAGAGCTGAAGGTATGTTTGTTTTATTTTTAAGTGGAATAAGATGGTAAACTTGACCTGAAAATGATAATTTTGTGGTACAAACTAAATTGCATATGTTCACATCCCAAACGAAGTTGATAATCCAAGTGCAGTTTATTAACAAGAGTAGTCAGTCAGGCAACGGTCAAACAAGTACAAACTGGAGCATGAGGAAAATACGAAGTGGTTAAACAACATTAAAGAGGATACAAGGCAAGGATCAAACATGGAAAAAAAAAAATTAGTTAGCTGACCCTGGCCCGTTTGGTTGCCAGAACACGGTTCAGTTGAGATTTAGTTCATACGCTTGTAGTGTGAATGCAAAGCGTGGCAGAGCCCGAAACTGAAGATGCAACATCACATTTAAGGAACTGTTTCATTAGGATTTATTATTACATTTCAATGAACACAAACTGTCATAGTTTAATAAAGATGCAACCTTGCACAGTCACCAGATCTCAATCCAATATAGCATCTTTGGCATGTGTTTGAATGGGAGATGCGCATCATTGACAAATCTGCAGCAACTGTGATATCATTTCGAAATGGAAGACAAGTAAACAATTGCGGAGAGGAAGTGGCTTAAACATTCTTTAACATTAATCTTAAACAAATCTTAAACATTCACTGCATTCCATTCAGGGGAACTCATCTCTATGCTTTAGTAATTTATCATGATGTACTCTCAGGAGTGACAGCTTTAATTGTACAGTATAAATGATGTAGCAATCAAAAAAGGCTATTTTTGTAACCCAGCTGGAATGCAGTAAGACCGTTTTTCTCAACCACGTTCCTGGAGGACCACCAACACTGCTTGTTTTGGATGTCTACTTTGTGTGTTACACCCATTACAGGTCTTTCAGTCTCTGCTAATGACCTGAGGATCGGAATCAGGTGTGTTTGGTTAAGGAGACATGGGCTGTTTCTCAATTCCAAGAACGCAGAGAACTTGCATTCTTGTGAAGACCGGTCCTGCCAGGTCACCTCGGAAGAAGGAACTCGGGAGACCAAGCGAACACAGAACGCGTCCTCTGAGAAATGAGATGCTGCGTTCTTCCTGATGGTCACATGACCTTCACGTGTTTAACAATTTTCACAATATATACTATGCATAAAGACTTTACAAATAAACATTGCACAACACAGATAAAACAGGCTTTAATATGATTTTCAACAAATAAACACCCTTAATGTGTTTATGCCTTGATTAAGATTTTCATGGTAGTTTACTTTCACCGTCCAGTATAGGGAAACTCCTTAGATAAAGTTGTATCTCTGAACTTTAATAATACATTTATACAAAATGCTGCACTTCCCGCCTGCTTTATTCAGCTGCAATGACTTCTGGGACTTCTCAAGCGAATTTTGCGCTCAAGTCTGCATCCACGCATCCTCGATATCAAGAACGCATCCGGGAACTTTCATACATCCTCCGTTCTTGCGGTCTTGAGTTTTGGAAGTGAACTTTGGTCGTTGATGATTATGCTAAACAAGGACGCAAGAATGTTGTAGAACACATATTGAGAAACAGCTAATAAGCTGACAATCAGGTGTATTTGGTAAAGGAGACATGGAAGGTGTGTAGAGGTCCTCCAGGAACTTGGTTGAGAAACACTGAAGTAAGAGAGTATAAGTTAGGTGGGCCCATGTCACACTCTTCATCTTGTTTCTAGTCTACATATGTAAAATGCATTAAATCAAGAAGCATTTCGTCTTGTTTTCTGAAATATTATGTCATAATCAAGTGACTCATTCGAAATAATCTGCCAGTGGGGTAAGTAAAATAATTTTGTTTTTGCTTTAAAGTAACATCATTTTAATTACCCCACTCGCAGATTATTTTGCCTGCTTAAATACGTTTTACTTATTTTTTTCATTGTTTCTACTTGGCTAAGCTCTAAGTAAGAGAAGTTCTTCGCAGTGTATGTATGTATGTATATGTGTAATCTTAATTTGTGTTATAATCGTTTTAATTAGAACTCATATACTTGCTGACTCTAAGGGCCGTTTTATATTGAAGTTGGTATTTAGCCACACCATATTGGTGTTGCACAATATCTAATTTTTTTTATGAGGTGGGTCATTAGCCCAATGCTCAAGCCCCAACCTGGAGGACCAGGACATGCACACATACACTACGGACAATTTAGCTCACCCAATTTACCTATAGTACATGTATTTGTGGGGTAAACCCCGGAGGAAACCCACACCAACATGGGGAGAACATGCAAACTTCACACAGAAATGCTAACTGGCTTAAACCAGTGACCTTTTAGTGCTGTATAGCAACAGCACTACCCACTTTATGTGCTGTCCCTAGAACTCCATATAAATATTTATTATGAAACAAAATTTATACCAAAAGTATTTAGATGAGCAGTGCATCGAGTTAACAAGTGATTGCGTTGTAATGACTTGAATTGCCAGGGTTTGTATTTTTAGGTCCTGAAATTTAACATAGCCGTTAATTTAAGCTGTAAATATTGCAGCTAAAATATTTCAGACACATTTTCATTCCTAAATTCAACGCTTCATATTCACCTTAGAGTATTCACATCCAAAATATTCAGTTCTAGTCAACAGATATTATTTTCAGTACATTTTATTTCAGTTCAAAAATAGTTGTTCAAATTCAACTGTTAAAATGCAACAATACATCTGGGAACTGCAGGAAAAGCAATAGAGTATAGATTAACAATCTCCAGCAGCTGTGTCACCAACAAATACGTGGTGAAATGTTTGCCAGCTGGTGATCAAGTGCAGGTAAACCGCAGTCCTCAGATCTTAAGATCTGATCAAGCGTCAGATGTTTATCTGTGGTCTTTAGAGAATTTTTCT
Organism: Danio albolineatus; assembly: GCA_903798035.1. Lineage (NCBI taxonomy): Eukaryota > Metazoa > Chordata > Actinopteri > Cypriniformes > Danionidae > Danio > Danio albolineatus. The sequence goes on from CAIGQQ010015131.1 coordinate 5,387,400, forward strand.
ACCGTGCAGGTATTGCTGGTTTGTAACCTGCTCAGAGCTGCTGAGTGGGCGCTGGACCGGTTGGGTTACATGCATGTAAAGCGTCTTTTGACAAATATGACGATGTTACACATTATCTCTTCATCTTCCACAGACGTAATATTTTATTACAATTATTGAGTGCTTTATAAAAAAATAAACTACTTAAGAAAGAGAAACAGGAAAACAATATGATAATACATTGAAATAGATAAACACAATGCCAGGGGTGTGGACAATTAAGAAGAAAGATGTTCATGACAAAACCAGGAAATTATAATGAGAATGTCACAACAAAACACTTTGGAGGGCTTTGAAATGGTTAAATGTAGCAGAGTGTTCAGTTATGATTTAAGGTCTTTTAGGGTGCTTTCACATCAGCACGTTTGGTACGTTTAGCTTGTCTGAACTCAGGTGCGCTCCGAGTCCGCCTAAAAGATGTAGTCTGGGCTACAGTTTGTGCGAACTCGGATACGGTTCACTTCTATGAGTGCAATCGTACCATATAACGAAAGTGAATCGTTAACTGTACAACAAACTTTAGTTTTCGTAACGTTCATTCATGTGTGTTTGACTGCTTATCGCCCAACGTTACCTTGGTGACAAGCGGGACTGACTCAATGCAAACACCGTGATGATGTCTATCTCCTCCAAAAACAACTTCTGTGGCATGATGTTCAGAACATTTTTTTATATATTTTTTGCAGCAGATAGACGCAAGTGGCTCTACTTGAGTTTCCAAAATCAGTTAAAGCAGAACAATTGTGATGTGCATACGTTGTTCCATTTTGGCATCTTTGCTTTTGTGGTCGTCACCTAAAAACTGCTGTGCACACAACAGCAGCGTACCGGGGTTCAGGGGGGACAGTCGAACTTGGGTTCAGACGAGGCAATCGAATCAAGCGTGAAAGCACCCTTAGAGCCATAATTTGCCTCTAAAACAGGTAATCTGTGTTGAGGTTCTTGGGACTGAATAAAAAAAATTGAAAAGTAGAGACCATCTACCTGCCAAGGATTACAACGCTTAGCCTGCTGAATAAACTTGAGATTTTTGTGATCATTTAAAACCTAAAACGTGAGTAAGTCCACCACCAGGGGTGCTCAAAGGTAGTCCTGGAGGGCCAGTGTCCTGCATAGTTTGGCTTCAACCTCAATCACACACGCCTGAGCCAGGTAATCAAGCATTTAAAAGGCTTACTAGAAACATTCTGGCAAGTTGGAACTGAACTCTGCAGGATTGAGTTTGGACACCCCTGACCTACACAATAAATAACCATGGCATGTCCATCACACTGAATGCGCTTCTCAGTTTTGAAAATGTGAGGCACTTACTGCCTTGTTGTCTTTATAAAAGAGCAGTGCACTGTGCTTTTTATGTTGCTAGGGAACCACTGTATAAATGGACTTTGTGCTGGACCGCATGACGTTGGGTCCAAAGTTGATTTATTTATTTATTTTTTTTTTTTTTTTGACTGCAGGCACACAGAGTGCTCAAATAGAAAAGCATTTTAATCTTCTGGGTTTTGGTTTCACAACCACAGCACATTTTTAACTGCCTTGGTTTTAATTACAAAATATTGTATGCTTAAATATCCTATTTTTATAATTTTCCTTAAAGACTTCTCCTTTCTTTTTGAAGGCAAGTGTTTATGGAGAGGTTGTGGATCATCGCAACGGGACTTACTCTGCTTCTCTTCTTCTGCCGTGGGAAGGTCAGGCACAAGTTTCTGTCCGTCTAGAGCACTCCAGTGAGGTTGTGCAGATTCTGAAAAAATACAGGGAGTCCTCATTCACACGGAGCCACTATAACGGACACTTTGAAGGAATGGGACCTAATAAAACCAGGATCAGTGAAGTAGTACCGTGTAACCTTAAGTGGGGTGCAGACGGGAGTTGGATTAAAGGCAACTGCTGCTGCGAGTATAAGGATTGTAAAACCGGGACGGTGTGGCACTGTGAGAGACCTAAGAAACTTTCTTGTGACAAACTGGTTCATCACTCAAGAGGACG
>CAIGQQ010015131.1:5389827-5403898 GCA_903798035.1 Danio albolineatus
TAGAATATGCTTTTTCATTATATATATATATATATATATATATATATATATATAATAGATGGACAAGACTTTTAGTCATAATATTTCTATTAATACTACATTACAGTAAACTTTTCTTTACTGTTTGTTGAATATAGATTTTATATATTTGACCCTGGACCTCAAAATCCTATGTTAAGGACATTAAAGTCTTAAGTTGCAAGGGTATATTTTTGGCAACAGGCAAAAATGTATTGTGTGGGTCAAAATTATATGTTTTTTATTTTATGTGAACAATCATTTGAATATTAATTAAGATCATGTTGCATGGACACATTGCACATTTTCTACTGTAAATATATCAAAACAGAAATGTTAGATTGGTGATATACATTTCAAGAACTTAATTTGGAAAACTTAAAGTTATTTTTCCAAATATTTAGATTTTTTTGAACCCTCAGATTCTCTGATTTTAGTTGTAAAAGTTGTATTTCGGCTAAATATTGTCCAATCTAAATAAGCCATGCATCAATGGAAAGCGGATTTATTCTCAAAAATTGGCACGACTGGTTTTGTTGTCCAGGATCACATATGTATTAACTGAAAGCAATTTATCAAATACAAAAATGACTATAAGAAATTAATGACAGATCAAATATAAACGTATGAAATAACCTTATGAAGACATGACAGTAAAAAAGCAGAAATGAACATTTCTTAGAACTGTTGACTGTAATAATTTCACATTTATTTATACGATGCCACTATATTAGTGATTTGTTTTCAAGATGGTGTAGGTTTTTGAAAGTTTGACGGATTGCTCAGACCTCCTCAGCAGCGCTTCTTCCATTTAGTGTTTGGTTAAACAGCAGCGCATGGTTTATTTCCAAGCATTCCAGAAACAGCTTGGAAAACTAATGAATTTCGTCTGGTTACATTGTGCAGACGAGACTCAGTTGCTACTCTTTTACCATATAAAGGAATCCTAAAACGGCTTAGGGTACGATATCTCTCCTTTAAGGGCTACATTGTTTTCCCATCACAAACTGCTGTCCTCCCTTGCTGATAACGATGCCATTGTTTTAATGTATTATAACCTAACTGCATTTTAAGGGGACTACTACATGGTGAAGAAGCTTTTGGAGGAGAAACGACACGGCGAATTGAACATTAACTGTGTAGATGTGCTCGGGAGAGACGCTGTCACCATTTCAATCGAGCATGAGAATCTAGACATATTGCAGCTGCTCTTGGATCATGGCTGCCAGGTAAAAGCACACCCATGTCCTAAGATCTTACATAACTTATTTGAAGAACCAATTTGTTCATTTGTGACGGATGTGTGTGTGTGTGTGTGTGTGTGCATGCATATACATGCAGGCCACAGATGCATTATTAGTGGCTATTGATTCAGAAGTGGTAGGAGCAGTTGACATCCTGCTAAACCATCGGCCCAGGCGTTCTTCCAAGCCTTCTATCGCGGTTAGTATCTTATGCAATTATATTTTCTTTGAATATATATGTGTTTTTCCTTTTATAATCTACATTTGAAGTCAACATTATTAGCCATCATGAATTATTAGCCCTTAACTAGGCTTAGGTAAGTTAGGGTAATTTGTTTTGGATTTGTTTTGCTTAAGTGGTAGAAAAACACTTAAGCAGGTAATAATATTGATCTGAGAAAAAAAACTGTTTTTATTCTAGCTGAAATAAAACACACAGAAAAAAAAATATTATTAGAAATACTGTAAATACTGTAAATACTTAATCATCATTTGGGAAATATTTGAAAAAGAAAACCATTCACTGGAGGGTTAATAATTTTGATTTCAACTTTACATATATTGCTCTGTAACAGTGTTGAGTATGAAAACACATGTCATTCTATTAAGGAGTATGTGGATAAAATTAGACATGGTTAAACAATCATACCAGTGGGTGTTCACTTTTGTTTTTAGAAGAGGAAACAACTATTGAAGTTGATAAAAAAAAAAGTAAGATGGACAAATATTTAACTTTTTGGGTGGAGAAAAAATAATCAGAACGTTAAAAACTAACCTTGAGAAACAGAACATAAAAATCTTAACGCAGGCTCATTGTGAATACGTATCCCCATATACATTTCTGGAGAGCGTGAATTATGTAACCAGAGGTACGTATGACTGCACTTCATCTTTAAAACGAATGCTACCGGCCGGTATGATGCCGTTCTTTTTCGTGCTACCAGCTGATCTGTATGGATGGCTTTCCCGCTGCTGCCAGTTTGACCAGTGGCTTGCTGCGTACACCAGCGGACTTGAGATGCCGAGAGGAGTTGACTGACATGATGGGGTTCGAGTCTGAAGTAAAATGGTTCCAGAAAGAAGACAAAAACAAAAGCCAAAAATAAAACAAACAAGTAAAAAAAAACAGGGTGTCGGTTGCGTTTAGGGAAGGGGAAGATTGGATCAGTTGGTGCTTTTGTAAACACTGTCGGTTGGGTTTAGGGAAGGGGGTGATTGGGTCAATCGGTGCTTTTGTAAACACTGTCGGTTGGGTTTAGGGAAGGGGGTTATTGGGTCAATCGGTGCTTTTGTAAACACTGTCGGTTGGGTTTAAGGAAGGGGTTGATTGGGTCAATCGGTGCTTTTGTGAACACTGTCGGTTGGGTTTAGGGAAGGGGGTGATTGGGTCAATCGGTGCTTTTGTAAACACTGTCGGTTGCGTTTAGGGAAGGGGGTGATTGGATCAATCGATGCTTTTGTGAACACTGACGGTTGCGTTTAGGGAAGGGGGTGATTGGATCAATCGGTGCTTTTGTAAACACTGTCGGTTGGGTTTAGAGAATCGGGTGGGTGGGGTTAACAATCAGTCAGTCCATCGGCAGCGGCCTCTGGTGGATTTACATGAGAACAGCAGACACGAATGGCACTCGTGAAAGAAATTTGAGACCTGAAAAAGTGTACACAGCGCCCTCTGGTGGTCTCGCGAAAACAAAAACTGCTAAAGAAACATACCTCCTACGATGTATTTCGCGCTGTCCAGAAATGTATACAGGTGTACGTATCCACAATGAGGCTGGATTAAGAAATCTGGAACTGCATTTCATGACCCTTTTAAAAAACCTTTAAATATTGGTGTTTTTTTAACGTAATATATTTTAAATGCTGAATGTTTAAAATATTAACTTATCATTCGAAACATCAATTCTGTCGCACAATTCTTTTTTTTTTTCAGAAACTGATACAGAAGATTCAGAACCCAGAGTATTCCACCACCATGGATGTTGCTCCAGTCATTCTTGCTGCCCACAGGAACAATTACGAGATTTTGACCATGCTATTAAAGCAAGACATCTCTCTGCCTCGACCCCATGCTGTAGGGTGCGAGTGTACCCTCTGTAATGCCAAGAACAAGAAGGACAGTCTTCGTCATTCAAGGCAAACGTCTTTGTTTAGTCAAAAACCATGAATGCTTTATTTAAAGGGATAATTCATAAAGTAATTGACATTTTCTCACCATTTACTCAATCTCAAGTGGTTCCAAACCTTTAAAAGTTTCAATTACCTGCTGAAAACGATATTTATGTACAGTAAAAGAGTCCACTGCATTATTTTAAACGTTCTCCATTTGTATCCTCTGCAGGTTCCGTCTAGATATCTACCGATGTCTCGCCAGCCCGTCCTTGATCATGCTGACAGAAGAAGACCCCATTCTGAGGGCATTTGAGCTCAGCGCTGATCTGAAAGAGCTGAGCCTGGTGGAAGTGGAGTTTCGGTAATGGAAAAGAGGTCTCTTAGGGATTGCCGCTAAATGGAGAGAGCTAAACAGTTGCAGATACTCTCTTTGTGTTGAGCATTTAGTGTTTTACAGATCCACACATTTGGATAGCAGTTCATTTAATGAGACAAAGGTATTGTGTTGTCAAGAACCAGAGAATGTAGAAGGAAAAAAACTGAATGGAGACTCATATGCTGCTGTTTTGATATAGACCATTTTATTAGTACGCAAAATTACCCATTATGCTTTTCGTCTATGCGCAGGGAGAATGCAAAGAACTTCCATTCGGCAGCTGATGCAGATAAACAGTCACATTTGGACAGCTTTGAAACTAGTTTTAATCTATTTTATTAGCTTTTAATGTCTTTGAACCAATACTGTTGTTGATCAGAACCACCTCCTGGCAATCTAATGGGATGGAAAACAACTGCTGTGAGGCATTTTTCCCTCGTTGTCAGACGGCATCTTGTGCCGTTTTAATGAAGCCTCGTCATCGCTAAAGTGATCATTTTCTTTCTTTCAAATATATAACCAACCCAAACAAATGTAATTTCCAATACAAATGTAGCTGACAGCTGACAGGTCTGGAACACACACACACACACACACACACACACACACTGTATTACTGACGGCAGACACGTGAACTAGGAGAACGTCTTTCTCTCGCGCTTGAACTACATCTGACAGGTTAGAACAGTTTTAACACACACCTTTCAAAGTTGTGTGTCACATAAACACTCCGTAGTCTACTCAAAACGCCGTTGAAACCAATTTTCAGGATCGCAAATTACCTGTTGTAAACGCTGTAAACCGACGTTCTAAGCATTCTACCGCAAGACGCTGGTCACTATAGCGCCTTCCGTGCAGCAGCCAAGATAAAGGTCGATAGTAGGCAATAAACAATTAAAAAATTTGGTCATAGGTTATTTTAAGGTACACTTCTCGCTATTAACAAACCATTAACTTAATAAGAATTTTAGCTCAAACTTACGGTGGCCAAGAGAGCTTAACGCGCTGCAATTTAAGAAAGCACATGCAATAACAAAAAACACCAGCAAATTAAGGAACGATCTTCATCAATTTGACAGCACACCTGTTGCAAATTGTCACAACACAGACAACGGAAGAAACGCAAAGCAAATTGATCAAAACACAAACAACGGAAGAAACGCGCAGCAAGTTTGTCAAAACACAACGGAAATGTTTCAAGAGGACCCAAAAACATGACGGACCCAGCTAAGATACGGATGTAGTTAATTTATTTAATAACGCAACGTTTCAGTTGATCATTAATTAGACTGATAATTTACAAAAGACATCGGAATCGTGTAATCAGGATATTACACTTTTCAAAGACAACCAATCACTTCACTGAACAAGTCACGGCGGGTCCGTATCTCAGCTGGGTCTGTCATGTTTTTGGGTCCTCTTGAAACATTTCCGTTGTGTTTTGACAAACTTGCTGCGCGTTTCTTCCGTTGTTTGTGTTTTGATCAATTTGCTTTGCGTTTCTTCCATTGTCTGTGTTGTGAGAATTTGTAACAGGTGTGCTGTCAAATTGATGAAGATCGTTTCTTAATTTGCTGGTGTTTTTTGTTATTGCATGTGCTTTCTTAAATTGCAGCGCGTTAAGCTCTCTCAGCCACCGTACAAACTAATAATTTGCTTCATATTAATAGTTATTAGTTCATAATTTATACGCAGCAAATTTGCCAGTGTTCATTTTACACCAGAGGTATTTAATTTAACATTTTTCTGGTGTCTATATGAGTCCCACCAGCCAAGTGTTCAGGTTACACTTTTAAAAGTGTTGGGTCAGTTGGGTTTAGTTGGGTCGGTTGGGTTTAGGGAAGCACCCTGTTCACAAAAGCACCGATTGACCCAATCAGCCCCTTCCCTAAACCCAACCGACCACTGCAGTGTAAAATATTTTATACTTGGAGTGTAAAAATGCACATACATGTACATATCCCTAATATTTTTTGTTTGTGTTAAACTACACTCTCTTCTGGTGTGGATGTCTGGAGTCCCACTAGCACAATGTATAAGTACTGCACTGTGTTAAAATACTGAAATTTAAATTTAAGGAAATTTTTGTAATTTAATATGATTTATTATTTATTATGTATATTTCTGCAATTTAACAGCCATTGTTTTACGTTTTTTTTCCGGCACCCCAGCTGCCGGAAATAAACCATAAAATTACGGATTTTTTTTACAGTGGACAATTTTTTTATAACTCACATGGGTAATTGAATATTAATCAAATGATGTCATTACGCTTCTGTGCCGTCAGCCAGTCGTTGCATTGCTGATCATGAATTCGAGGATTGATAGATCTGTCCTTCATAACACATGCAGCGATCTCAGATCAGATCTTCCAGACGTTTTAATCTGATTTGCAAACTTGTTTGAACCACCAAATTAGCCAGAGGTCAGTTGTCAACATCAAAAGATGCAGGATCTGTCAAATCATCTCAGATCATTTAAGCGAGTTACAAGAACGGACCCGTTTACTGGAAAGGTCAATAAAGAGCATTGTTTAAGTGTGTAAAATAGAAGTATACTCCTTCTACAGCTCATTCTGATCTTTTCATTGAGCTACAGGAATGATTATGAAGAACTTGCCAAGCAGTGCAAGATGTTTGCCAAGGACCTGCTGGCTCAGGCCCGCAACTCTCGTGAGCTGGAAGTCATACTGAACCACACGTCCAGCGAAGACCACGTAGACAAGAGAGGTCTTCTGGAGGAACGCATGAACCTCAGCCGCCTCAAACTGGCCATCAAATACAACCAAAAGGAGGTGATTGAGGAACAAACCTGCTGCACTCAAATCAAATGTTTTACTGCTTGTTCAAACGACTTATTTAAAATAAGCTGAAGTTTGAGTTTTTTGGGGGACAACTTCATTTTTTTATGTTCAATCTACTTAAATTTGGAAAAACAATTAAGTTAACTAAATCTCTTTAGTGCCACCTAACATCAGGGAGTGATCGCCACTGAAAATCACATCTTGATAAACACTGCATGACTGAATATTGTCCTGGTGTCCATAAGCAACTTTATTTTATTAAAAAAAACACCTGATACATTTATTTTTTGTAATATGTTTTGTCATGTTCCCTGCTCTACAGTTTGTCGCCCAGTCCAACTGTCAGCAGTTCCTGAACACGGTGTGGTTCGGCGAGATGGCGAGCTACCGCCGCAAACACACCTGCTTAAAGATCGTGTCTGTTTTGAGCGTAGCACTGCTGTGGCCGCTGTTGTCCATCTGTTACCTGCTGGGACCTCGTTCTCGCGTCGGCCAGGTCATCCACACTCCTTTCATCAAGTTTATCATCCACAGCGCTTCTTACTTCACCTTCCTACTGCTTCTGAACCTGTACTCGCTAATCTACAATGACAAGAAGAACATGGGTCCTGCGCTGCAAGTGATAGACTACCTTCTCATTCTCTGGATCATAGGTGAGGATTGGCAGCGTGTTTATATATATATGTTCACTCTTTGTTATATTGCAGTCATTTGTTTATTTTTCCTTCGTGAATGTCCACACAGCACCCCATATTGACAGAAAAACAGAATTGTTGATATTTTTGCAGATTTATAAAAAAGGAAAACTGAAATATCACATGGTATTCAGACCCATTCAGACACTCATATATTTAACTTGGGTGCTGTCCTTTTCTTCTGATCATCATTGAGATGGTCATACACCTTTATTTGAGTCATGCTGTGTTTGATTATACTGATTGGACTTGATTTGGAAAGCCACACACCTTTCTATATAAGACCTATATAAGTTATAGGTCTTATATAGTTATAAGTTCTATATAAGTTGACATGTACTTGCAAAGTTTCTTATAGTCAGTTAAATGTCTGTTGAATGTAAGTATCAGCAGATATTAAGCTGACAGTCTGCTAATACTCAAATGGACCATCAAAATAAAGTGTTACCAACCAACTTTTTTACATTTGAAAAATTAAAGTTATTAATAATAGTTCAAAAAGTCTGCTTCTACTAAATGCTAAGCAAATGGTCTGAATACTTAGGAACATGATATTTCAGTTTTTCTTTTTTGATAAATCTGCAAAAATGTCAACAATTCTGTGTTTTTCTGTCAATATGGGGTGCTGTGTGCACATTAATGGATTAAAAATGGATTAATGCAGATTAAAAGTTTGTTTTGGGTGTGTGCAGCATCATTTCGGCTGGTGGTGTGCGTGGCATTTCATAAACAGCCTCGTTTTTGTCACTTTAAGCAGTAAATAACCTTAAGACAATACACTACTTTTATTAAGTAAAACAGTCTGAAACAAGTTTGAAATCAATGGCTTATAATCCATTAGAATTTGAATGGATAAAATTATGTTCACTAATATGTCTCTTACGGGCGCCACGGTGGCGTAGTGAGTAGCACGTTCGCCTCACAGCAAGAAGGTCGCTGGTTCGAGCCCCGGCTGGGTCAGTTGGCATTTCTGTGTGGAGTTTGCATGTTCTCCCCGTGGTCGCGTGGGTTTCCTCCGGGTGCTCCGGTTTCCCCCACAAGTCCAAAGACATGTGGTACAGGTGAATTGGGTAGGCTAAATTGTCTGTAGTGTATGAGTGTGAAAGTGTGTGTATGGATGTTTCCCAGAGATGAGTTGCGGCTGGAAGGGCATCCGCTGCGTAAAAAAATATGCTGGATAGGTTGGCGGTTGATTCCGCTGTGGTCTCTTAATTATTCATGAGATTATAAAACACATTATGAAATTGTTAATAAGCATCACACTTGCATTGTAATTCATTACTAATGCAGGTCCATCTGTTATGTTTGTTTTTTTACCAACTCTCTTTCTCACATGCTTTTTATCAGACAAGCAGAAAGAAAACAAGTGCTGGGATTGTTTTTACAACAGGAAGCAAATGATAAAATCAGATATTATAACAAATCATAAATTGCCATTAAGTCATCCCAAAGGCCATGCGGCTCTCCACACTGTAATGATGTAATAAAGCTGCATAGACTGTCAAGGAGACATAAGCTGTGCAACAGATTTTTCACAGTTATAATTTGTAGATTGTATCATCCGGGATTTAGATTTTAGTTTAATAATAACATTATATTAGTTTTATATGCTGTATGTCATTCTGCTTTTTTTTAAAGGACCACAGGCTCTGACTCAGATGAAATCATATTTATTTAAAACAGAACTGAAAAAAAGCCTGATGGTCTGAATTCATTGTGTTTAGCTTTATTTATATACCTGTACTGAACATTGGAGTTTGTACGAGTCTAAAACCAAGATTACATACATTTGACTGACCACAGTGGTACAATAGAATCGACGTAAAATGTCATTGTACATGAAAAAAATCTATTTGAACATGTAATTTTTACTGAAATGCACACCTTAACAGTCAGGGTTTGTTAAATTTCTTAGAACGTCCAGAGGGTAAAACTTGATTATTACACATTATTATTAAAAACAAGAACGTCACTTATGTTTTCATAAAGTAATATCTAGAGCAGGGGTGCCCAAACTTTTAAGTATGAAGAGCCAAAAACCAATAATTATCGGGAGTCGTGGACCGAAGGTAATTATACTAAACTATTTTACATTAAAGTTGCCATGGGTAGTGTTTAACATCACATCATCCTTCAGAAATCATTTCATTCATTCATTTTCTTTTCGGCTTAGTCCCTTTATTAATCCGGGGTCACCGCAGCGGAATGAACTGCCAACTTATCCAGCATTTGTTTTACACAGCGGATGCCCTTCCAGCCTCAACCCATCTCTGGGAAACATCCATGCATTCTCATTCACACACATACACTATGGACAATTTGGCTTACCCAATTCACCTGTACCGCATATCTTTAGAGTGGAGGGGGGGAACCGGAGGAAACCCATGCAAACACGGGGAGAACATGCAAACTCCACACAGAAATGCCAGCGACCCCACTCGAACCAGCGACCTTCTTGCTGTGAGGTGACAGCACTACCTACTGCGCCACCGTGTCGCCCAGAAATCATTTGTATATGTTAAATTGTTAAATTGTCAGGGTTGTTAATTGCTGTGTTGCTTAATTTTTGGTAACTGTGACACTTTTGATAAGCTGAAGTTTGAAAGACGAATTGTTCCAATGTAGGGTTGTGCCTGTAGAAGATAGTATCGCGTATCGACAATATCGCAGAGAGCTGAGACCTATGATGATTTTAAAGATGATATTTAGCTTGTTCGCATTAATGTAGACCTGTTACATGTTTTACTTAAATTATTGAATAAAATTAATAGTATTATTATTATTAATCATCGTCAGTAATAATAAATGAAATACAAATAACTTTACGTCAACATCACGTCAACATCACGACCGACACTTTAGGACTGCAGCACCACGCATCTTTAGCAGGAATTGGAAAATTAGACTAGCCTACTCAAATATCTTATAGACATTAGCAATTTCATAAATCAGCATAAGGAAAATTAATTATTTCCATTGTGCAAACTCTCTTTCTTTGAGTATTTGTACAAGTTGGGATTAGAACTTGGTGCTTTTGCAGCACAGCTACTCTGTGCACACGCACGTTCCACTAGGCTGCATGAGAATGAGTATTTTTCCAACCCTGTCAATCAAAAGCAGATTCGCCAGGTATCAAAACGCTTCTGAAATGGCCGATGCTTTGAATCACTTTAGCCACATGACTTGGGGGTTTTGAATCACTTTAGTTACATGACCTGGGTGTTTTGATTCAATTTATTTACTTGAACTGGGATGTTTTGAATCACTTTAGTCACATATGTTTCGGATTATGCTTCGATACAATGTTTCGAAACAGTTGTGCTTGACACTGTGTCGAAACGTCAGAAGCGTCAGCCATCCCTACTTGAAGAGGGCGGGGCATGTCAGATACTAGAGAGCATTTGATTGGTCAGAAGATTTGATGAGAAACTGAAGTATGAGGTGATGTCAAAAAAGTGACAAACTGCAAGCTTTGGATTTTTATATCTTCTAAATGCAAGTTTTTCTCTGTTTTGGAGCACACTAGCTTATAGATATCCTTAAACGGACATAGTAACATCGAAGAAACTTTATTTTAATGTTACAGGGCCTCAAAATACATTTTCACATCTTTAAATCATTCATTCATTCATTTTCTTTTCGGCTTAGTCCCTTTATTAATCCGGGGTCGCCACAGCGGAATGAACCGCCAACTTATCCGGCATTTGTTTTACGCAGCGGATGCCCTTCCAGCCACAACCCATCTCTGGGAAAACATCTTTAAATCAATGTTGATTAAGTAATTGTCAGCTCCTATGTCCAAATTCTGTTCAACATGCAGTGAACACTAAGCTTTGGTTGAAATTATATCTATGAAGTCAAATGAACCCACCAGCCTTTGACTTACAAGACACTCTGCGGATGTGAGGTATCATCTCTCAGCATCACATTAGCGATACCACCGGGTAATTAGTTGCTAATGGCACTTGTTTTATTTCTATTAGGACTTAACCGTCATGAATAATACATAAGGGCCATTTGAAATGTCTTAAATGTAAGGTTTGTATGGTTTTATTGTGTGACCAAAGAGTAGGATAATACTGCAGGAAGACCACTAGAGGGAGACAGAGGTGCATGTTTACTAGGAAAAATCGTTCATATGTTGGTCACCTGATCTTCTAAATCTAAAGGTTGTGTTTGTCTTCAGAAGTGTGTATTATACTTTAAAACGTAAAAAGATAATAAGACATTATTTTAACTTTCTTTTTTTTATCAAAAATTTCTAAAATGTGTTAGTTTCCTTGATACTATGAAGCTGGTCAAAAACATTTCTGCACTGAAAATTGTAAATAATCATTGCTAATGATTCTGAACCAATAATGATCATAACAGAACAGCAGATCATCATATTGTAATGATTTGTGAAGGATCACATGATACTGAAGATAAAAAGATGATGAAATTTATTCAGTCATTTTCGGCTTAGTCCCTTTATTAATCAGGGGTCGCCAGAGCTGAATGAACCGCCACCTTATCCAGCATATGTTTTACGCAGCGGATGCCCTTCCATCTGCAAACCCATCACTAGGAAAAGATGATGAAATGTCAGCTTTGAATCCCAGGAATAAATTACATTTAAAATTACATTCAGTAAGCGAACAGTTATTTAAAAGTGTAATAATATTTCACAAATGATTTTTTTTCACTGTATATGCCATCAAATAAATGCAGCATTGGAGCTGGCTTCTTGGAAAACATAAAAAAATCATACCGTTTCCAAAAAAGGGTGTCCGCGGAGTCTTAAAAAGTCTTAACTTTTCATTAATTAATTCATTTTCTTTTTAGCTTAGTCCCTTTATTAATCTGGGGTCGCCACAGCAGAATGAACCGCCAAGTTATTCAGCATATGTTTTCACTGGGAAACATCTATACACTCTCATTCACACACATACACTAGGGTACACATACACACACGCCAACTCGGGGAGAACTTGCAAACTCAACACAGAAATGCCAACTGACCCAGTCGAGGCTGGAACCAGCGACCTTCTTGCTGTGAGGCGATTGTGCTACCCACTGCGCCACCGTGATGCCCCGTCTTAAATTTTAAAAGCAGTTAAATGACTTCTGTCCTGGGTGCACTGTACAAATGTGGCGGCGTTATTAACGCATGCTCAGGGTCCGCATGTGATATCAAGTGTATGTGTTCCCTTTACATACAAGTAAAGTGGATTTTTGAAAGGCTACCATCCTAGTACTGTTTTTGTACCTTTATTTCTGAGAATATACAGTTGAAGTATTCGGCCTCCTGTGATTTTTCTTTCTTTTCCTTTTTCAAATATTTCTCAAATGATGTTTAAGAGAGCAAAGAATTTTTCACAGTATTTCCTTGAATATTTTTTCTTCTGGAGAAAGTCTTATTTGTTTTATTTCGGCTAGAATAAAAGCAGTTTTAAATTTTTTTAAACTATTTTAAGGTCAATATTATTTGCGCCCTTAAGCAATACTTTTATCTACAGAACAATTTTATTATTTTTAGAAATATGTTTAAGAGAAATCTTTCCGTTAAACAGAAACTGGGTAGAAAAAAATATATACAGGTGGGCTAACAATTTAGACTTCGACTGTAAGTGTTATTGCGTCATGTTTTATGATGTACTACAAAATATTATCTGTCATTAATTGCAATTTACACCGTATTTAAAGCCATATACACTTTGTTTCAATAGTAGATCTTTTAGTTATGTTTTTTAAGACGTGACAGAGAGAGTAACTCGAATCTGGAAGTGATTGAAATCTGTCAGCAGTAAGGCCTTTCTGATTTGCTGCTTGGACGCTTCTCTTGCGCTGATGGCGAATTCCTCTCTCTGCAGGCATGGTGTGGTCGGATGTGAAGCGTCTCTGGTATGAGGGATTAGAGGATTTCCTGGAAGAGTCACGGAACCAGCTGAGTTTCGTCATGAACTCGCTTTATCTGGCCACTTTTGCCCTAAAAATAGTGGCTCACAACAAGGTATAATCTCTGCACAGAACATTTCCTTCTTTAGCAAAGATTTTAGTTTACTGGAGAATGAAAAGTAGTCATCCTGTTGTCTTCCTAAATTCATACACACACTATGTAGCAGTGGTGGACGAAGTACACAAATTAGGCTCTTGAATAAAACTACAGATAGCCAAATAAAGTCTTACTCTAGTAGAAGTATGAAGTCCTCTTAATTATTTATTGAGTCAAAGTTCAAAAGTACTTGATTTATTTAAGTAATAATACTTTAAACCCACTAATAACGTGAAATCACATTCACACACTGAACCCCATTCAGATCAGTTAGTAAAATCAATGAATCATTTACTGGAGACTCACTTTGAATTTTTCATTTGAATCAGTGAATCATTTACTGGAGACTCACTTTGAATTGTTCATTTGAATCAGTGAGTTGTTAACTGGAGATTAGTCACTCTGAATTGATCATCTGAATCAGTGAATGGTTTACTGGAGACTCACTCTTAATTGTTCATTTGAATCAGTGAGTTGTTAACTGGAGATTAGTCACTCTGAACTGATCATCTGAATCAGTGAATCATTTACTGGAGACTCAGTCTGAATGGATCATTTGAATCAGTGAGTCTTCAACTTGAGCTTCACTCTGAACGAATCATTTGAATCAGTGAATAATTATACCTTGAGACTCACTATAAATAGATCATTTGAATCAATGAGTTATTAACTGGAAATTTACTCTAAACAGTTAATTTGAATCAGTAAATAAAATACCTTTAGACTCGATCTAAATGGATTGTTTGAATCAGCGAGTTTTAACTGGAGATTCACTCAGAATGGATCATT
>CAIGQQ010015131.1:5415594-5429405 GCA_903798035.1 Danio albolineatus
GGAACGAAGGTTTCAGCTTGATAGGTGGTGTAGAAGCTGAGATCTGGGCATCCCACCTGCAACCTGTTCCATTCATAAAAATAGCTGGTTGGTGGACAGTTGAATTTCGAGGTTTTAACGCCTGGGGGCGACTCTGGGGGAGGTGAGGATCAACCTCAACATGTTTTGGGGGATCTGTTGAGGTTTGACCACTTGGGTGGAAGGATCAAGTAAAAGATCCCAAGCTGTCCGCGGTCGAAAGTGCCTTTTTAGGCCACAGAAGGAGGACGAAACTGCTGCACAGATATGCCACAGGTGGGATGCTACTCTATCATGTTCAGAAATATGAACGTCAATGGTTAAATTGACCAAAAAAGGCTGTGCAACACAAAATTAACCGAACTTCGACGTTTGTTTGACATCATCAGGAGTGAAAATATGGGCTAAAAAGCAAGGTTGTGGGCTCAGGTGTCCTTTATGGCCACAAACACCCTACTTGGGCCCCACGGACCACATTTGTGACCACAGGCAGCATGTTTGTTCCCCTGAGGATCAATGTGTCATCTCACCTGTAGCATAATCAGTGGACCCCAAGAAGGCTGTCTGTGGACAGTCCTTTTTTGGGCCACAGACAACGATTGGCAAGCTTTAACGAGGGTGAAACTGCTGGACAGGGTTCCCTGACCACTGTGCTTTACCAAATAAACCTCAAGTATCATTCCTGCCGTGAACGGTGACCCGTTACTGGGGTGTCTACAGACAGCCTATATAGGCCTGGTCAGATAAGCCACAGGTGGGATGTTTTTACTTGATCCGTCCACTCAAGCCACACAACCTCAAAAAGTGCCCAAAAAAACATCGAGGTGGATATGCACATCCCCCTGAGTCACCTCCAGCCGTCAAAACGTTGAAGTTCCACTGTCCAGGAACAGCCTATTTCATACAATGGTATAGACTGTACGTTGGGACGCCCAGATCTCGGCCTCTGGACACAGCAGCCAACCCAAACCTGCGTTTCTGTGCACGTCTGGGCATGCCCTGTCCACGGTGTGAATTTGAAGAAGATTGGAGAAAGTGAAAAATTTCCCTCAAAAAAACTATAGGTTTTTTAAGCGAAATTTTCGACTTTTTTCGATCTTCTTCAAATTCACACCATAGACAGGGCATGCCCAGATTAGAGCAGGAACGCATGTTTCAGCTTGATATGTGGTGTAGAAGCTGAGATCTGAACATCCCACCTGCAATCTGTTCCATTCATAAAAACAGCTGGTTGGTGGACAGTGGAATTTCTTGGTTGTAATGCCTGGGGGCGACTCTGGGGGAGGTGAGGATCCACCTCAACATGTTTTTGGGGGATCTGTTGTGGTTTGACCACTTGGGGGGACGGATCATGTAAAAAACATTCACTTGTAACTTAGGCCTAGTAGAAGCTGAGATAAAAAATCTCTAAGGCATTCGGGAAGCGCCTTCCACCAACCCCCTATTAAGCGCTCCGCGGACCCCTGGCCGGGGGCTCTTCCCTTAGGCAGGTTAGGGGTAGGGTTAGTGTAAGTTGACATGTACTTGCAAAGTTTCTTATAGTCAGTTAATTTTTAATGTCAGTATCAACAGATATTAAGTAGACAGTCTACTAATACTCAAATGGACCATTGAAATAAAGTGTCACCTTCCTTTATGATTAGATTTGGAACTTTGGCAGAAATGTAAATTGACTACTAACTACTCTGGTTCAACAAAGTTTGGAAAAAATATGAAATCTGGAAAATGCCTGCCAGGGGATTAGGAGTGCCAAGAAAATGAATCAGACTAATGGGGGTGAGGAAAAAATCTAAATCCTGGCTGCGTTTCAAAGCAAACATGCAGTACAGAACCTTCTGGTTCACTGGTCAGACCTGACACAAGGAATGCATCCCTTACTTCAGCCCACACTGGAAAGACCAGCGGAATCTAGAAAGAGCTGACAGAGACAGGAGTCTATAAAGAGTTGGTCTACTGTATTTGTGCAGGTACAGATTGCTGTATCCACAGAGACATGTTACCCTGCAATACGCCAAACCAATATTTACCTGGGCTGTGTTTATCAGTCACTGGTTGTGTGATATGTGAAGTTAGCTAAAAATGGAATCCAACACTTAAAATAAACTCATTACAGAATATCGTCATATTTTCTTAACTGAAAAACATGTTTGATTTCCACCAACCCGATATAACTGCTCTCAAATACAGCACTGTACATATATTTTAAAGGAATATTTTGAAATATTTGGCTTTTTTTCCAAACAGGAAGGAGTCAAGGAAATGCAGTGGTTGTTACTATTTCCAAAATGGGTTGGGTTTTTCCAAAGCCAAGTCATTTCACTCGGCGGCCATCTTTGTTACGTCTCGCAGCCAGTATGTTCAGGAATTCTGTTTGAATGGGAAAACATCAAATTCTTCAGAATTGCTGGCCAAGCTGATGATTAAATGTCATATTAGGAATCACCAATAAAATTAAACAACAACTGTCTCTTTAGTTTCATTTCTAAAAGTTCGAATCACACAAAATCTGCAGAAACTCTCGTCTGGTCCTCCCCCAGAGACTCATCAGTCTATAGCAGGCATCACCAATCTCGGTCCTGAACGTCGGGTGTCCCTGCAGGGTTTAGCTCCAGCTTGTCTCAAAACACCTGCCTGGAAGCTTCATACCAAGTGAGAGCTTGATTAGCTTGTTCAGGTGTGTTTGATTAGGGTCGGAGCTAAAATCTGCGGGACACCGGACGTCCAGGAACAAGTTTGGTGATCCCTCGTCTATATCGATCGATGTAATGTAATGTGTATATTGTATATAGTGCATTTACCGTATATGACCATACACACAAATCGCTTCACAATCATGAGGTGGGGTCTCTCCACACCACCACCAGTGTGCAGCATCCACAGGACAACGGCCCCAGTGTGCTCCGGATTTACATCTCATCCGAAAGACGGTGCTGACAGTATAGTGTTACCTTCACTATACTGGGGCATTAGGACTTACACAGACCGCAGGTTGAGCATCCCCTGCTGGTCTCACCAACACCGCTTCCAACAGCAACATAGTTTTCCTATGTGGTCTCCCATCTGGGTACAAATCAGGCTCAGCCCTGCTTAGCTTCAGTGAGTAACCCAGGATGCAGGATGCAGATGGCTGTGTAAAGCTTGGCTATTGTACTAGAAGGCAGGAATTCATTCGCCATAATAACCATTACACTTTCTCCCAAAGATTTTGAAGTTACATTGTGTAGTAAGACCAACAGAAAATGAAAAGTTTCTATGTCAATACGGCTAGGAACTATGCTCTCATCGTGGCGTAACAATCAAATAATTTTGAGGCTGTATAATGGCTGCAGCAGGTGCAATTATATCACGCAGTGTATTATTACACAGGTACCTACTTATCTAGCTGGGGACTATTTTCAGGTGCTGCGTAATATCATTGTGCCTGCTGCATCCATGGTACAGCAGCAAAGTTTCTTGATTATTATGCCAGTATGAGAAAACAGTTTTATTTTTTGAGTGACATGCTAATTCTGATTTATACTAAGCAAAGCTAAAAGTGCTGACACCCAGAGATTAGCTGAATGGATTCAAAATCGGTAAAACTCAACTTCATAACTCTATGGGACTTGTAAAAGCAGCGTATTTAATAAAATCGGAGTGTTCCTTTAAGTACATAATCCAAAAGATACTTCATCTGGTCCATTTCTTAGGATCCATAAATGCTAAATATGCGAGTCATTTGAATGGTTGATGTGGAAAGTCTGGTGTTTTTGTCGTTGCAGATCTCCATGGGTCAAATGCTACAAGAGTTTGGCAAGTTTCTTGGCCTATTCCTGCTAGTGCTCATCTCTTTCACCATCGGCCTGACACAGCTGTATGGAAAAGATCAGGATCCGTCCAAGACCAAAGACGATAGCAAGGACTGCGAGGGGATCTTCTGTCAGCAGCAGAGCAACGACACCTTTCACACGTACTTTGCTTCATCTCATTAACTCTAATTAAAGACTTTTAAAAGATAAGAAAAGGTCTCATTTCACAGGTTTATAAATTAGCTTCAATGTTTAATCTATAATCGAGTTCCTCATGAAATTTGACCCTTTGGAAAGTATTTGACAGACCAAAAAAATCAGATTTTTGTCACAATAACTGTTCTAAAGATACAAAGCTAACTGAAAAGAACATGAAAGCCCTTATTAAATGATTTATAATTATTTTGATCTTCCTCCAGGTTTATGGGGACGTGTTACGCTCTCTTCTGGTACATCTTCTCTTTGGCACATGTGAATTTATTTGTGACGAGGATCAGCTACACTGAGGAGCTGCGGTCATTTGTTGGTGCCCTTATCGTCGGTACCTACAACATCGTCGTGGTCATCGTTCTTACCAAACTCCTGGTGGCCATGCTGCATAAGAGCTTCAGACAGATTGCCGTGAGTGAGCCTTGAGATAAAAGAATTCATGTGTTAGTTTCAGGGTTGTAGAATTACTTCATTGAAATTCCACTCTAATAATTCACCCAGCGGAGGGGGGTATGGTGGTGTTGACTGCCCCATTCATAGGTAATAGAAAAATAGCCTTTCGGTAAATCTGAAATGAACCCTCAAACACCCAACCCCTCTTTATATCCCATCCCATGTGTAATACCGGTGATGGATGTCTAAAACAGATTCCTTAAGATCTATCCATTAGCAGTCCCACTAATTTCAACAGTGTTTGATGAGCTGGCATCCCAAGTTTGAAAATATGTGACCTGAATGAAAGTCCCTTTCAAGAAAAGTCAATTAACTTGGATGCCATATTTGCAAAGTTCCTCCAAATCTTATCTAAATTAATGGTGGAATCATGAAATCTCAAAATCTGCTTGCGGAACTTGCAATTAAATGACATTTCAAATCAGAAACAAAATCTGAAGTGGTCAGTCCCATTATTGTTATCGCTTAAGTTACACTTATAGAATAGTTTTCAGTTTGCGGTTAGTTTCTAGCCACTGTGTGTGTGCGAAGATTGGCATGGTTGTGATTATGAACAATGGAAAAACAGACACATCTCAGAGCAAGGAAAAGACCACATGAAGACACTCGAGGGACACAATATGAAGGAAATGTGGGATGTGATGTTAGTTCTCCTGTCAAAACCAATGCAGACACATAGTAGTCTCCAAATGACAGAGCTTACCGTAATGACCAAGTAAATCTCTTCAGACCTCCTCCCCCAAATAACCGCATGCGTAGGCTCAGGAAAACATCAATAAGTACATGTACCTCAGGTTGCATTGCGCATGTATAAACTTGTATCTGGTAAACATCATGTGGTAAGGAGCTTTGTTTTACCTCGATGTTATTTGCTTGCAGAACCATGAAGATAAGGAGTGGAAATTTGCTCGGGCGAAGCTGTGGCTCAGTTACTTTGATGACAAGTGCACACTGCCTCCACCCTTCAACGTCCTTCCTTCCCCCAAGACTGTGTGCTACCTGCTGATCAGCCTGAGCAAATGGATCTGTTCCCACACCTCCACAGGCAAGGTCAAGAGACAGAATAGTCTGAGGGTATGTAAGAATTACTTTGTTTTGTATATATAGGAATAATCAACTGCTTATCGTGCCTTAAAGCAGGGGTGCCCAATCCTGTTCCTGGACATCTACAGGTATCTTCCTACAGCAGGGATCACCAATCTCGGTCCTGGAGGTCCGGTGTCCCTGCAGGGTTTAGCTTCAACTTGTCTAAAAACACCTGTCTGGATGTTTCAAGTATACCTAGTGAGAGCTTGATAAGCTTGTTCAGATGTGTTTGATAAGGGTTGGAGCTAAAATCTGCAGGACACCGGACCTCCAGGAACAAGTTTGGTGATCCCTGTCCAACAGAGTTCCAGCTCCAACCCTAATCAAACACAACTAAACCAACTAGGTAGGACCTTAAGGAGCACTTAACAATCAAAGACTGGTGTGTTTGATCAAGGTTGTAGCTAAAATTTTAAGGAAGGTAGATCTCCAGGAACAGAAATGGGCACTCCTGCTTTAAAGGATTTTAAATGAATGACTTGGAGGCAAAGGACCACCAGTGGATTGCCCCTTCTTCAGTGAAACTGCTGTTCACTAAAGAGAGAGGGATTCGAGCACTGTTAGCTCACATAAGTGTACCAAGAGTGACTACCTGGCTCCATTGGAGACATTGTGTTTTAGGGCCAGAGTTAAACTGATATTTCCAAACTTACACCCCCTTTTCTGCAGTGCAAATTTCTGTGAAACTGTTCAAGAACAGACACAGGCTGGGAACATAAAACAGAACTCTCTCAGTAGAAAAGGGGTAACTCATGGTTCTCTTATTTGTCGGTGAACCTGCAACCTTTTGTTTCCAGGAATGGACAAACCTGAAGCAGAAAAGAGATCAGAATTACCAGAAGATTATGTGCTGTCTAGTGCACCGTTACCTGACCTCTACGAGGCAGAAGATGCAGAGCATGGACCAGGCCACAGTAGAGAATCTCAACGATCTGCGGCAAGACCTCTCCAAGTTTCGCAATGAAATGAGAGACCTTTTGGGCTTTCGCACTTCCAAATATGCCATGTTCTACCCCAGAAGCTAAGCTATGCCTGTTTATTTAAAGTGACCCAGCATGCTCAGCAATGCTCCACTTCTTTTTCTTGGGATGACATAAAGAGACAAACAAGTCCTGGGACTCTACTGGAATTGTATTAAGCTCTGTTTATTCTACACCAAAGCCTCCAGAACCATAACTTATGTAATATTCTTGCATCCTACTAGTTTTCTAAAAGTGTCATTCTTTTCAAATAAATACCAGTAATTATAAAGAAATGCTATATTATACTAAACTTGCGGAAACACATAGGAAATTTTGCATCTTTTCAGTATTTGAATACATATTTAAGGACAGTAGTTCTTAACTTCAGTATTGGTGACCAACCACTCTGTACATTGTTATGTCTTTAATATCTAACACTTGTAATCAGTTTATAGAGCTCTTTGCTAACAGGCAGATGATCTGAATAAGGTATATTCTAGGGTTATGGTTGAAGCTGAGGGGGAAAAATGCTAATAAACAAGGATTGTTAATATTGGCCCTCCAAATCTACCTTAAACATTCAATCGTAATTACCTGCCTGTACCATTTTTGTAATCCTGAAGATCTTAATTAGCTTGGCCTAGCTTGTTATTATTGGTAAATCTAAACTTTGCAGGAAAGTGAGATTTGAGTTCCAGAGTTGAGGACCCTTAGCATAAAACAAAGCTATCTCCCCAGTCCACCTAAAGCAGGTGGGCAAATTTTAGTCCTTCAAAGCTGTGTGTGTTTTTCCCAAGCCTAATTAAACACACTTGAACATGCTAAACAACTTTCGGAAGTTACTAGAAAGCTACAGGCAGGTGATTTTTTATAAAGGCCAGATCAAAACTCTGCAGGACTAGGGTAGACTTGCGAAACCCCTGACCTAAATTGGAGATCTGCTACCCTGGTCATGTTGAGCTTATGTCCTGCAACACCAGATTGTAATTATTCAGGCATGTTTAATAATGGAGAACTTTCAGGAGTAGCTCTCAAGGAGCAGGGTTAAAGATCCTTGACCTAGATCAGAGATATGCAAGGTTAGTCCTGAAAAGCAACAGTTCCGCAGAGCTTTGCTCCAACCCGAACAATACACACAAGCCAGTCAAGGTCTGAGTGTCACTATAGTTTTTTAATAGAGTCTAAGTGTTACCAGTGAGTTTTCTTCAAGACTGGATCAAATTTCTTCAGGACTGCAGCTCTCCAGGCCCAAACTTGCTAACCCCTGACATTGACCAGGGGTGTCTGATCAAGCTACTGGATTTTAGCTTCAAAAGCTCTTCAAAAGCACACTTGCCTAGATGTTCCAAGTATAGCTGTGGTCACACTGCACTTTCCTTCCCATTGATGTCTGCTCAAATGCATGCGAATGCACCAGACCGGAAATGCAAGCTTCTGCAACAAGTTTCGCATGTCACTTCATTCCAAAGTTCAAGCTCGGTGAACTCTGACCTGTAAATTCACATCACATGAATGTGAGACCAACAGAAGATCACAACATCAACTCTATGTACAGAAACATAAACTAAGGAGCAGTTGCTCATTTTATCAGTGTTGTTTTACCTTTACCTTTTTGCAGCACCGTCCAACAGAATTCAGCATGCTCAAACTGTAGTGTGACCACGGCTTGAGTCTGCAGACCTTGATTTGCTGCTGAAGTTGTGTTCAATTTGGGTAGGAGCTACACTCTGCAGGACAGTAGGCCTCAACGATTATAAGAGTTAATAACAATAAGTCCGGATCAGCTGGAGAAATTTCCCACTCCTAAAACTTCTAGCCTGTTCTGACTTCTGGCTCCTTTCCAACCTAATTGATCCATGGTTTTAAGAAGAAAAAAAACAGTCCTTTACATAAATCTATTTATGAATGTTGTCAGTCAGATAATATATTAACCAGAAAGGCTTTAAAAGTTTATCCTCACCTGTCTTATTCTCACTGAATAACTGGAAAAAGCAGGTGATTTAGTAATGGTATTGTATCAATATCAGAACAATCGGTGTTTAGTATTCCTAACTGCTGAACTAATTTCAGAAGCAGTCAGGAACAAGAAACCTATATATAAAAAGTCTACAGTTGTAGATTATGACCCTTGTACTAAGTTTACTAAGGAGTTAAATGTTTGAACGGTGCCCTTTCACAGTCAAGCACTCTGAGCCCTAGGCAAGTTTAGCAACAGATGTTCTGACATGACCATTTGTACTCCTGTACATGAGTTCTGAAATGTCCTTAATCAACTGAAATTTGTTTCTGTGGAACAAAATGTGTTTCAAAAATACAAATAAAGACAATGTCCAAGACTTAAATGATGAAATTTATTTTTCATCTCATTAACAAATAATTTATAATTTAACATTCACAACTAGGAATCCGTTTCTATCAAAATATTTTATAGACAAAGAGTAACACATCCAGCATGAATTCAAAAGACAGGCGTGCTACTAGTTTATTGCATTTAGCTCTTCTATCTTTGCTATGGGGTCAAAAATCTACAAATATCTTATAAATATCTGTGCGATCATAATCTTAGATTAATACAATCTATTTTTTCTTCACCTGTCATGATCACTTCTGCTCTTGCTGCTATTTTGATGCTCAACCCAACAGTAAGAAGAGAAGTAGGAACAAAAAGAGCCCAACCGTTAAGCCATACAGTCCTCGGCCTCCTCTGCGTTGAAGGATGTTGGGACATGCAGGGCAAATATGAAGACGTCACACAACCATGTGTGGATTTTGAGACCAAAGATTGTCTGTAGGAGCTCAGCAGCGTTTGGTCTTCAGCAAGTTGAAAGTCCTCTGGTTTTTGGCCTTGAAAGCCATGATGAAATGATGGGGCGCTATCATTCCTCGACCCTCCTCATCCGCCTGGCCCATGAAGATGTAGTTCAAACCTAACGACACCACACAGACAAAACCTGAATGCAGTGACGGAGCGGCAGAGACATTCAGGAAGGGCTTTGGATCAGCTTTTCTCTGGGGCCTATTCACTCCATATGTTTATGTGCTGTATAAACATATGATAGTGAGATTTCGGCATAAAAACTGAAAATTTGACTGACTCTGGTTGGCTTAACAGTTATCAAGGACTGTTTAATGGACTATTACTATTGTGTATGCTACACTAGTGACTGTATAGTGAACTGCAGCCTCCAGCAACTTATTTCTTAAGCTTGCACTCATTTGTCAATGTAGATTTAGATCTTAATGAGGGTTGTCTTCTGTATTGTATTTAAATTACATTGGCTATGTTTAAGGCTGATTTATACTTCTCTGTCAAGCACCTGCATATGTTCTGGCGTAGCCTTCATGCAGTCGCATAGCCCTTGCCGTGGCTGACGCTGACACGCACCTCTCAAAAAATGTAACAACACATTGCAATGATGCATGGCGCAAGCTCTGTGATTGGTCGGCTTGGTAGCTGTGACCAGTGTGGGCGGGACTGAAGGTTGCGCAAACCTATTGGAGTGAGTGTTTACAAGTGTCGAGTCCAGTGAAGGAGCTCCAGATGGAAACTGTTCTTTTGTGTTTACATTATGATTAAAGTTGTAGATACCTGATTATTGTTGATTTACATCCCTCCATGTCTGTGATTGCTACTTTAGGCGGGATAACATGCATGTCTTTGCATAAATATCATCTCAATGTTGTTTCATGAAAATGAGAAGGAGTTCGCTGTACTCATATCCTCCATAGTCACCAGGGGCCTGCACCACAAAGCCAGAATAGTTTGCACCAATTTTTGATTTTAAGAATGCTGAAGGTAGCTCATCCCAGATGCTCAGATTAAAGTTGAGCTGCCTTCAAATTACCTAAAACCGAAGATTGCTGCAAACCAAACTAAACCCTTACTGGATAGACAGCTAATCCAGCTTTATAGTCCAGGCTCCAGTTTTAAATCCAACAGATATGGGAATTTGGGATATGCTTAAACAGGAGATTCACATCAAGGATCAGCAGCAACTGTCAATGTAAATGAAATCCATACCACAAGGAATTAAGGCAGTTCTGAAGCTAAAAGGGTGGCAAATACTAGCAAGCTGTACCTAATAAAGTTGCTGGTGAGTGCATTATTTAAACTGAATATTAGCCATATTTCTGTATAGCCATATTAAAATCAGTTAATCTTTTGTTTTGCAAACATCTGTAGAACATTTGGTTTACCTTTTTTAGTCTTACACAGAGGCAAATCTAAGTTGAGTTAGCTCAATGGCAAACCTGTTGTGGGTTATTTCAGTTTGTGGTGACTGACATCATGCTGTGAAGGCTGTTCTCAGCAACAAAGTGGAAAATAACCTAAGATATTCTTATTTTTGCACACTGACAAACAAACAAGCAGTACTAACAGGAACACAATTATGCCTCATTTCCACTGAGTGGCACGGTACAATTTAATACAGTACACTATGCCTTTAGCCTTGAGTTTCCACTGCCAACAGAACCCTTGCTTACCTTTGCGATCAATGTCATTCTGACTCAAAAAAGAAAGCCATACTCATAAAGCCATATTCATATATTGTGTCTTAAGCACGCTCTAGTTCATTATTTAAACTGTAGAAGCGCAGCACAAACAAAAAGAGGAAGATGCGCATCTTGTGCTTCCCAGAAGTTTCGCCACAACATGTGAAAGACCACTTAAACAACAATGGAGGACACACAGAAGTTCCTTTTCTTGTTTCTTGGCATTTGGATGTCCATCACAATAAGAGACAAGCTTTGTTTGAGCATGGTTCATGACTCTGCACCATCATCCTATCATTACAGTGTCGTGTTTTGGCTGTGGATTTAAAAATGGAGATTACTGTGCTATAGTTCTCCAGGCTTGTTGCACATGCAAGTGACGATTTTCCGTAAACTGAAAGCATTCAGCAGTACGGCTAGCTCAGGGATGGGCAACTTCGGTCCTGGAGGGCCACTGTCCTGCTGAGTCTTCCCTCCAACACTAATCAAACTCACAAGAACAAGCTAATCAATGTCCTCAAGATCAGTGTTTTTCAACCACGTTCCTGGAGGACCACCAGCTCTGCACATTTTCCATGTCTCCTTAAGCAAACACATCTGATTCAGATCATCAGCTCATTAGCAGATACTGAAAGACCTGTAATGTGTGTGACAGGAGACATCCAAAACATGTAGTGTTGGTGATCCTCCAGAAACGTGGTTGAGAAACATTTCTCAAGATCACTAGAAAGCTACAGGCAGGTGTGTTTGATTAGGGTTGGAGCTAAAATCTACAGGACCGAAGCTGCCAATCCCTGGTCTAGTTCCACCGTTTTGGTATTGTACTGCTCTGCTAGGTATCCCTACGAAGAGTCATCCTGTAGAGTTCACTATTAAGTTCTTCTGACAGTGGAAATGAAGACAAATGCATACCGTACTGTACTCTACTGAACTGTAGTGCTCAGTGGAAACAAGATTTTTGACTTTTTCAAATATTTTCAGAAGAAATTGTCTTGAGCATTAGTTTTAGAGAAAGAAAAAACAAGTGCTTACCTCGTCTGACATACGGGCACTTCTTGCAAAGGATGACAATCTTTGTGCTCATGGTTTTGCCAGCCTGCTGGATAGCAAGGTTACCTTCTTTGTAGACATTGATTATGGAGATAGTGGCATACATGCTACCTCCTCGGGTTGTAGCAGTGATAACAGTTCCAGTAATTACTACAGAGATAATAAAAAAGCATCACTAGAAACCATCACTGTTAAATGACTGTACAACAGTAGTCAATCAACCACAGCCAATACTTTTCTCTGTGGCATATTAATACCCTTTCTTACTGTTAGTTTGCTATGATGTGCAAAACAAAGCTATGCCCCCTACTTATTATCCCGTTTCTGTTTGAAGTACATCAACATACTGAAATAAAAGTAGCAACTTCTGGGTCATGTGGACTTTAAAATCGACATGTAACAGAATTAAGATTTCCAATTGTGACCTACATTCATTAAAACATTGAAACAGTGGTGGTGTATGATTTCATACAGTTGAAGGGGGGAGGGGTTAAGGGACGTCAGGCCATTCGCACAGCCCACCTCAGAGCCCTGAAAATGCCAGGGGCCCTGATTCCACTTACGACACCCCTGATTCTGAGTGTGACACTTTGACTGACCCAATCATAAGTCACTTTGAACGAAAGTGTTTGCTAAATCAGTGGTCCTCAACCACCGGGTCGATGACCGGTACCGGTCTGTGAATCAATTGGTACACACAAGAAATCATGAATTATTTCCATTTTACTTATTATCAGAGTCTGAACGATCTTTTATTTTGAAAAGTCTGTTATTTTGAAAAATGACTGTATTCTCTCGGTTACATCTTGGTTACTTAAGCGACAAAATTTAATCAATGAAATTTGGAAAGTTTCTACGCAAATGGGAAAAGTCCCAGTGAAAGACTCAAACAGCTTTAGGGGCTGTTCGCATATCGCGTCTTTTCCGTGCACAAATTTGTTATTTTCAATGGAGGCGAGCAATGCAGGCAAGCGGCGGGATGCACTCGCACTTTCTAGGCACACCTAGTTGAAAAGATCTCTTTTTGGATTGCCGCAATTGCACTTTGAATGGAATATATACCACCGCCCAGGACAGCAGTAAAAATGTCAAGCGTTGACTGGTCAGCGGTGGTAAAATCCACAGTGCTAAATGACTAAATGTAAATGTAAGTTATAATTTTTTGGAATGAATTTCTTAATTGAAGCTCTTTTTTAATAATAATTTTTTTAAAAACTAGCAGAAGCAGAACTAAATGTGTCAAATAGAATGTTTCCATTTTTACTTTTGATTATTTTAACATATTTAAACATTATACATATTATATATTAACATATATATTTTTTACCTTATATAATTTCATAAGTACATAAGTACAAAAAGGGTACAGTTAACCAGATTTGACAGGATGTGCATGTAATTTTCCACTTTCCTTTACATTCAGGCCTTGACTCCCAACGTGACTCTAGTCTCCACCAACTACACGATTTCTCATATGCAAATCCAAGTAAACATCAGAAATCATAATGAAATATCTGCACGCTCCTGGACATGAACATTGCAGAGCTGTTCCAGCGGCCAAAGAGCCTGACTGAATCAACACTCTCATTTACCAACAGTTTACCCACAGTCCACTGCAGTCTATTTACACTAGAGCACTGTATCCCACACACAAATACGCTGTCCCGGTGGCTAAAAAAAAAAGCTCAAGGAATCTTTTGAAACACACTGACACAAACCACCAGGCCAAAGATAGCATGCTGGAAAAAAA